>PVIR01013824.1:0-41689 GCA_004026965.1 Petromus typicus
TCCTGCCTCTGCCTCCCGAGTGCTGGGATTACAGGCGTGAGCCACCACGCCCGGCACTGTGGTATGTGGTACTGGTTGCTGCTGGGTGTGGGTCTCCACACCCAGTATTGTTATGTGGTTACCGGGGAATCGAACCCGGGCCCTTGCGCTTGCAAGACAGGCGCCGGAACCACTGAGCTAACTCCCCGGCCCTGTAAATGAAAAATGTTAACATGAACTGTAATGGTTATTGTTATAGCTAAATGGACAGTAATTCCACAGGTCACTTCTTAATCCAAGGAAATACAATTTATGAGCCACCAGATTTTGAAAACCAACAACCCGCCCATAGAGGAGCAGAGTTTGTTAGATTGTGTACCTGTTAGGCTCTCATTCTTTTCTGAGGAAAACTGATATATGATAGCTCTTTCCCTTTATAGCTGACTGCATAGACTGGCAACTAAGAGATAATGTGTGAGGCCAAGGATTTAGCTATTGGTCTGGCTCCTGCTTTGAAGCACAAAGTCCTGAACTCCATCTCCTGTAACCATGTACAACAATGCCGGACATGGTGACTCACGTTCACCAGGAATCTGTACCTCATACCACAGTACTGGGTTTGGTGACCTAGGCCTGGAATCCTAGTAGTCATGAGGCAGAAGCAAGAGGATTATTACTGTGAGTTGGAAGCTTGCCTGGGCTATATAATGAGCTGAGGACCAGCCTGAACTACAAAATGAGACCTTGTCTCAAAGAGAGAGAGAGAGAGAGAGAGAGGGACTGTGCGAACCACATATGTAGTTTAATAGTTCTAGTAGACCACATGTTAAAAAAAAGTAAAGAAGACAGTCACATAAATTAATACTGGAGAAGTTTTCCATTGCTCCAATCTACTTGAAGTATTAGTACAAGACTAAATTTTGCAGAAGACAACATGGTAAATCTTGATGACCTTAGTTAATAATAATTTTTACACATACTGTATAAAAATAAGTAAGAAAAAATAAAATTAATTTCATCAATATTAAATTGGTTTATGCTTCAGGAGACTTTTTCTGTAAGGTGAATGGAAAAAAATTAGAGAAATTCTATTTTTGATAAATAGTATATCAAAAATACTTTCAAAAGTCTCACAACGCAATAGTGAAATATATAATCAAATTAAATAAACAAAAGAGCTGAATAACTTCCCTTTAAAGAAAATATAAAAGGTGAAAATCTTATGAAAAGATACAACCATTATTGCTAGTCAGTCATGGGGAAAGGGAAACCCACACTCCATTCACAATGATATACCACCTCACATCCACTTCACACACACTAAAAATAATAAATGTTAACAAGTAGATAGAGGCATCATATTCTGCTACTAAGAATACAAAATGGCACAGTTATTTGAGAAGATGGGGCATTAAGTCCTCAAAATGTCAAGCTACATTTATAACTTACCAGTTCTGACCTGAGTTATGTAGTCCAGAAAAATAAAATCATACATCCACATGCAAACTTGTATAGTAATTATTATTCTTTCCAGTCCTAAATAGTGTAAATGCCCATCAGTTGGCAAACTGTGGTGTAGCCATACAATAGAATATTATTTGACAATACAGAGTGAAGCACTGATACTTGCTACAATAGAGATGAACTTGAGAAACTATGCAATGCAAAATACAGTGATAGCAAAAGCCCACATCTTGAATGGTTTTATTTCTGTGAAATATGTGGCACCAACAAATTCACAAAGTATATTACATATTGGCATGTGCTAGGGGTGTTAAGAAATGAGGTATTACGCTAGTATAGATGAGCGATTGTTCTGTTTTCTGTTGTTTTGTTTTGTTCATTTGTTTTGTGAGACAGTGCCTTGGTATATAAAATCTGCCAGCCTTGAACTCACTATACACCTCAAGATGGCCTGGAACTTGCAGCAATCCTCCTGCCCCAGTTTCCTCAGTGCTGGGATTACAGTTATCCATGAGCACTCCTGGCTTTTGTTTTGTTTCTGAAGGTCACAAAAGTGTCCTAAATTAGTGATGATGGCAGCAAAACTCAGAGAATATGCTAAAAATCACCGAATTATATACAGCCAGGGTGAAATTTATAATATATAATAATATCTCAAAAAGTTTGTCTTAAAAGAACACAGTAAATGGTAATTTGAACCCTTCAAAGACCAATGTTGAATTTCTAACTCAAAATTATGAAAGAAATTAGAAGAAGTCCTAGCTAAAACGGACAAAACTAGCACTGAGAAATCCCTCCTTTCAAGAAAAGATCTTTTCAAAGACCTTGAACAAATCCCAGGATGGAGAAGATATAGGGTTTCTGAGGCTATAAGAGAAGTTGCTAGAAAATTCTGGACAAAGTGTCTGAATGGGTCAGAAGACAGACTTTCAAAGTTTTCATTTGAGCAGTTTCCTTTGAGTGAGCTCACTCTGGAGAGGGACGTGACCTATAGTAGGGCTACAATGGCACAGACCAGCTCTACTCATGTATCTGGGGTCACTGGAAAACTAGATGGCTATCTCCCAAAGTACTGCTGAGATTTTGTCTTTGAAGACAATCCCAATTGCTCATAAAAACACTTTGTTGTAGAGCCAGGGATTTAGCTCAGTGGTTCTGGCACCTGTCTTACAAGCGCAAGGACCCAGTTCGATCCCCAGTAACCACATACAATACTGGACATGGAGACTCACCCCAGCAGCAACCAGTACCACATACCACAGTGCCGGGTGTGGTGGCTCATGCCTGTAATCCCAGCACTCAGGAGGCAGAGGCAGGAGGATTGCTGTGATGTGAGTTTGAGGCTGAGCTCGGGGCCAGCCTGAACCACAAAGCGACACCCTGTCTCAAAAAAACCTAAAAAAAAAAAAAAAAAACTGAAGAAAAATAGAAACACTTTGTTGCAGAGGTATTTTTTTCCAAGAATAATATTTCTCAATATTCAGTGAAGTTTAAAAGAGCAGATATCAAAGACAAAACCTTTGAATTCCTTGGTTGAGAATGTCTTCTGAAACCCATTGTCTCCCAGTGACAATCAAGGTGAAGCATCAATTTGATTGGTCAAGTAGCTACCTCAGAATTTGAAAATCACACTTCTTGGTATGCCTCTCTCCTTGATTCTTCCTTCCTTGTACCACACCTTTCCACCATGATGTTCTCACTGCAGACCTCAGCTTTTCCAGGTGAGGCTGGTTTAATTAACATGCAGAGTACACGAGTTGTAGGATCAGGGAGTTCATTACCGTTTCCATTGTAGAAATCAAACACCCAACCTTCACAATTTAAAGGAAGAGATGGCTTATTTGGTTCATACTTTCAGAGATTTCAACACATGATCAACTGGATTCAACTCAGGAACAATGTCATGCAGAAGTATGAAAGAACACAGATATTCACTTCATGGGGCATGCAGCAGAGCATGGAAATAACCAAGTGTCCAGGGAAATATATGATAACCAAATTCAACCCTAAATGACCCACTTAGACCCTCCCAACAATATATTGTAATAACCCACAAAATAGAACCTAAGCTAAACAAGTTAAACATGAGAAAATTTGACAACAGAAGAATCTGGTGCAGATTTCAAAGGAAAGCCTTGGAAGCCAGGCTTCACACTTTATCACAGTAAAGATGTGCAGTGAGGTAAACTGTGTTGTGGAGTCTCAGGAAGTGTGTGATGGTTAATTTTGATGGTGTCAACTTGGCAGGTTTACAAGCTGCTCATAGAATTGGTGGAGCACACTTCTGTGTTTGTCTGCATGCATCATGGAGTCTTGTCCTTGGATGTTATACGTGTTCCTCACAATTTCCTATTTGGTGCTGCTGCTCCTTTGCTCTGTTTCTTGGTAATCAGAAGGCAGAGACAGCCCTATTGACAACAGGAAATAAGGCCATGGCAATGTAGCAGTAAGTAAGTAAGGTCATGGCAATGGGGCCACTCAAATCCTCTAGAATTTGTATTTCCCTATTGTGAGCTCTGAGTACTACATATAGAGCTACAGAATATATTTGATCTACTGAATGCTTTGATCTGATTTTTCTCCCATTCATTGTTTTGGGAATGTCAATGTTTACCCAGTTTCGTTGTACCTTGGGATTATGTAACATTTTAAAACAAAAGTTCAGAGTTTATGCACAGTCTCTGAAGAAACTTGGACTTGAACATTTTAACAATGCTGAGAATGCTGAAACTTTGAGAAACAGATTATTGTGTTTCAGCTGTACATGAGAATAGCCATATTATGTTAGGTGGAGTTATGACCTAATGTTTATTTAGAGCATAATTATGATTTAAGGAGACAAATTTGGGTATCACATTGATTAGGGGTGGAATATGTTAGTTAAAGTGGGCTTACAAATAAATAGGCTTGGGAACCACCCAGAAGATTAGTAAAAAAAAAAAAGTACTAATATGTGTCTGGGTGGGTCATGGAGGTCTGATATTAGGGACATAGACCCCAAAGGTCCTTTGACCTTTCCTTTCTGGTACTGTTTACCTGCTATGCTTCCTAGCCTCTTTGCACTAGACAGATTTGCTCTGAGATAGTCTTCTAATGTAATGGTCTTGCCTTGGATCCAGATGAAGATAGAATGTATGTTCCAAACTGTGAGCCAGTCAAACCTCTTCCTTTCAGTTGTGAGTGCTGCACAGTTTGTCTCAGAAATAGCAAAGCTAATGAATGCACTCAGTAGAAATTCATTCTGAACTTCCTCCTAGTACCTGGATAGTAGCTCTCAGAAATGTTCTATGTCAGCCTTCCCACTGCAATCTCTGGGAGTGTGTGCCACATTTAAGGATTTTGATTTTATGTCATAGAAACAAATTGCACTTCTTCTAGCACCTATTCTACACTTTAAAGAAAAGGAATTGCATGGAGAAAACAGACTACACATCTCACAAGTTCATGTATGTAAGTGAGTTTCCCTTTAGAAACCTGTACGTAGATGTCATCTGCCCCTCCACCTAGGAATCACTCATCCCTATGTTATTGATTTCTTGGCACCTGTGTTGAGCCACAGCTTCAAGTGGTGAGTTTCCAAATCCTCTGATACGTTGCCTATATTTTTCTCATCTGTTGAACAGCCCCATCCCTTGTCTTTGTGCTTATTAAGCTGATACAGGAGGCTTTGAACAGTCATTCTTTGTCAGTATGAGACCTTTAGATGTGCTTCTTTGACAAGGAATATACCAAGTACAATACCAGTTGATTCATTTTTGCCTATCACTTCTCAGGCAATTGTACTCTTATATAATCTTATTATACCTCTAATTAAGAAAATCCCAAAGTGAAGGATAAGTAATATAAACAGCAAAGTATGTCTTAGTAGATGCCTATAAATTAGAGTGGTATGAGAATTCTGGCTGCTGAAACTCCAACATTAGATCTACTCCATTTTTTAGCTATGGTAAATTGGTAAAGGTTTTATTTCCTATATTCTCAAAGGGTCTAATGGTCACATCTTTGCTTCTGATAACCAAAGCACTTTCAGTCACACAACATTTATCATCCCTGTACAGTCAGAAATCCTTACTCTACACAGTCAGAGGTCCAGAGACTCAGATGTGACCTCAAACACCAAGGGATACAGTGTTTATATTCTCTAATTCTAATCCAGTCCTGCTACTGTTTGAATCATTGAATGAAGGGTCTAGAAACACTTTCCTGTGATAAACATAACCATGTAACAATCAGTCTAGATTAGCTTTTCAAATTTTCTCACTTTTTGTTATTTTTAAGAAATATAAAAATACTCTTTAGGAGAGGATCATTTCTTTCTAAAGTTGTCTTTCCTAAGAATTTCCTGGAAGAGGTGTCAGTTAGAAATTGAGCATTTTCTTCAGCCAAGGAAAATATGTTAAACTTTATTTTCTTAGATTTGTCTTCTCCAATACATAGTGAAAATGCTGTTCTTTTGAAAAACTTATTTTACTGTCTTGAAAATTATTTATAGCATCTAAAATAGTGATATGTAAGATCCTTATAGTCTGTTCTCTATATCGCTTTTCATTCTTTTTCTTACCTAACTCATGCTTTAAAATTTATTGGAACCTTTGGCATTTAAGAAATGCTCCTTGTATAAGTTTAGTGTTTTGTGAAGAATTAATTGACCATCTATAGTCAAGACTGCGGCAGGAGATTGAGACTGGCAAACTGCCTGAGAAAATGGGCTCATAACTTGCCAACCATCAAAACCATCAGTGCACTTCTTTTCCTACTTTTAGTTGGCTACATACCCTCTGCAGAGGATGTTTCTTTCTTTTCCTGCCTTTTAAAAATGTAAAGTATCATTACCTTTTGTGTGTATCCTAACCATTTCATTGTTTAGAAAAGAAAGAGCCTAGAGACCACCTCTACAAGGAGACTCTAGCACCCTAACCCTCAAAACAAGATGTGCTTGCGTTTGTAAGGACAAATGCTGGTTGTTACACAGGTAAGCCGGTCTAGCAGATAAACTTCCCATGTTCTCATGGACCTCACTCACTTCACCGATGACACTCAGAGGGTCCAATGGATTTTCTTATGAAAACCCCATAGCAGGAGAAACCAAAGCGTTTCTTTGAGTGGGTGTGATCACCTACTGATCACTTAGTTTACAATGTTCCCATTATTTCTAAGATCAACATTATTGTTTAATGGAAAGTTTTATATTTAAAACATGTTAACTTGAATTTCACAGCTTCAAGGACAGTGTCATTTCTGGGAAAATGCAACAAGTCCATCCTTATTTAAACTTATTCCAAGAAAATAGTAACTTATTTTTACATTTCAGAATATAGCATAAATATAGTTCTTGATTTTCCACTGATTATTTAATCTATTGTTATTTTCCTTTGATTGTATATTTGGATCAAAAAATACTGTGTACAGCTGCAAATCCTTATCATGAGTGTTATGATTATGTATGCCTAAAATGTACCAATACATGTTTTGCTATATTAAAAAACTAAAAAGCAATAAAAGAAGCTTTCTGTTACCCAGTATCATTATATAGAAAAATGAACCATTTTAAGCAGCCATTTCCTCAGAAAACCTTTGTAGTTTTAATTAAAGGGATAATTTGCAAAGATTATACAAAGAAAAACAGAAGAAGAAGAAGAGCAAAATAAAAGAGTGAGAGAAAAGTAAGTAAGGCTAGAATTAGAGCACGAGTACAGCCCAAGGTTTTGCAGTGTTGAGTGTGGACAGCCACACTGCATGTGAACCAGGATTCAGAGAAAATTCCATCATGAAGCTGGATCCTGTATCTCTTTCACCTGAAGATAAGGTGGAATATAAGTCCATCATCTTCTAAGGCTTATTATGCTATATCCTATGACTCATAGATTTAAGTTTCAGTCAGGAATTTATTTATTTGCAGCAAAGAATAAAACAAGGAGAACTTTTTTTTTTATAATTATCTTTATTGGTACATTAAATATACACATCATGATTGCACTCCATAATGGGGATTTGTACCAGTATAAGACACAACTTAATTCTCATTTTTTCCCATAGCCCCACCCACCCTACCACCCCCCCCATATATATAAAATTTGTTTAACAAGGAGAACTTTTAAAGGAAATCCCCCACCTTGGAAGAGCCAGAGCACCTTATGAGTGATGAGATTCTTACATACTGAACCCTGGGTTGACTTGAAGGGACAAAGATCTCCTTGACCAAATCTGAAGGACTAGACATGGAAATAGCCAAAGAATATGAGGGAAGTGGATGGATATTCACAGAGAAGAAAATGTATGAATTGAATAGTAACCATGAAGTCAACTAAAGAAGTGAGAAAGTAAGAACTAAGCTGCATTAAGCCAGGTGCATGGACAAAGAAGAGTCATGGGACCTGGATACCAACTTGTGAGCAGTAGAAAGATGTTAATTTGGGGAGGCGGGCTGGGAATGCTTATCAGATACCAGTGAAACTTTAGATCACACATCCCTCAGACTTTCCAAGTTCATTTCACTTTGACTGATTGCCCACAGGGAGCCATCTAGTTACTAAAGCAGATTTCCATGCATGATGATATTTATCAGTGCAAGACAACAATACAGAAATATCACAGACATTGAAAATGAATTTCAAATTGTACATATGAATTCAGCTATGATTTCCATTTATGCAAAACTGTCCATTTTTATTTAGACATCATGAGCCAATCTCCAAATTCCAAGTGCTTTGATCCCCCCCCTAAAAAAAATCTCATTTCTGGTCCTGGCCTTTCCTTGGTTATCTCCCACAAAAATTCCACCCATGATGCTGTTAAATTAAGACATGGTATATTCATCTTATTACTCTCAAAGGAAAGCGTATCTTGCTTCTTTGTCTTATGAATCTTTCTCTAATCTCAGAAGGGTAAACATTAGCTCTGTAACACATTTTGAACATGAGTATGTCATTTTTCCATGTTTGGTGATCTTTCAAACTCTTTACAAACCTTCTGAAAATATTTGTTTCCAATCCTAAAATGTTGAAGAATTACAACGAGTTGCTATCCTTACCTTCAAGCCTTTTTCAACCTGATGAATGAAAAATCTACCCGGTAGGAACTGCTAACTGTATAACCAATATTCATTTTCTCTTTGGTAATAAATATGACTCAGCTGTCTAAATTTCCCAAGTTCAGGCATGGTATGGTGAGGCCATTTCTATGTCTGCCATAATATGTGCAAACGACGCTGTAATGTAGGGAGTTCTGGCCAATTTTTGAAAAGAATGTTGGAGCTTTCCTTTTCTCCTCTCTCTTATCACGTATGTCACTAGGGTCTGGGTGCAATGGTTGGATACTGAGAACATGGGGCACGTGACAGGACCAACAGAGCAGAAAGCTATCAATGTACCAGATCCTACGTGATCCATGCTGCAACCCACCATACCATCTTGGGATCATATCAATTCAATCCAACTTTTACAATAGACTTTATGAAGTCTTAAAAATGCCCTAAGACATTAATTTTTAGGTCTTCTTCTGACTACAACAAAGGCAAAAAATAAGGACTAAATCTGAAAGAATTATGATAATGAAGAAAAGCACTTTTTTCAGAAAATGTAAATAAAATATATTTTATGTAGCTAGTTCTTTGTGAACATGAACTGTATCCAACTATTACTGATTTTACAAATGCTGTTATAAGAGGGCTCTGCGTGCTTAAGTACCTAAAGAACAGTATCAATGGTGCATGCTTGCAAATCACAAAAATAAAATAAGCTGGGAGTTTCATCATTTACATATTCCTGAGGACTTATCTCTTGTAATGGAACTTAATAGGAAAAACAGGTAGTTAAAGGTCAGAAGAAAAGCAAACTCAGCAAGACAAGGAAATCCAAAGGGACAACAAAAGTAGAATGGACCATTTAGTATGATGCTAGCTGTTGGTTTCTCATAAATAGCTTTTATTAGTTTGAGATAGAGTCCATCTATTCCAATTTTCTGTAGGGTTTTGATCATGAATGGGTTTCAGATTTTGTCAAATGCTTTTCCTGCATCTGTTGAGATGACCATGGGGTTTTTGTCCCTGAGTTTGTTAATGTAGTGTATTACATTTATTGATTTACATATGTTGATCATCTTTGCATCCCTGGGATGAATCTGACTTGGTCAGGGTGTACGATCTTTTTGATGATTCTCTGTATTCTGCTTGCCAATATCTTATTGAGGATTTTTGCATCCATGTTAATTAGGGAGATTGGCCTGTAGTTTTTTGTTTTTGTTTTTGTTTTTGTTTTTGTTTTGTTTTGTTTTGTTTTGTTTTTTGGGGGGGTTGTTGGATCTTTCTCTGCTTTTGATATCAAGGTAATGGTTGCTTCCAGAAATGAACTGAGGAGTACTGCCACCCTTTTGATTTCATTAAAGAATTTAAGAAGTAGTGGCACTAACTCTTCTTTAAGTTTTGTAGAATTCAGCAGTAAAGCCAAAAGGACTAGGGCTTTTCTTTGTTGGTAGGTTTTTTTTTTAAATTACATTTTTAATTTCACAGATTGATATTTGAATGTTTAACATTTCCATATCTTCTTCGTTCAACTTTGGAAGTTCATATGTGTCTAGAAATCTATCCAGTAAGAACAGCTAAGACATATATGAAGAAACACTCAACATCACCAGTCATTTGAGAGATGCAGATGAAAACAACACTGAAATTACATCTCACTCCACAAAGAATGGCTGTTATCTCAAAATTAACCAGCAAAAAATGTTGGAGAGGCTGCTGGGGACAGACCCTTCTCCACTGTTGGTGGGAGTATAGGCTTGTACAACTTCTGTGGATATCAGTGTGAAGATTCCTCAGAAAGCTAGGATTGGTGGTTTCATTTGACACGACCATTGCTCTGCTAGATATATACACAAATGAATTAAAAGATTCATATCACAGAGACATATGTGCGCCATGTTTATAGCAGCTCAGTTTGAGATTGCTCAATTTTGGAAACACCTAAAATGCCCATCAACTGGAGACTGATAAAGAAGATGTAGTTCTTTTATAGAATGGAGTATTATTCATCCATTAAAAATGATAAGGCTGAGTCATTCATATTCAAATGAATGTACTCTCAGGACATCCTCATAAATGAAATAAATAGATCACAGATATGTAAATATCATATCTTTCTTCTGGTATGAGAAAGTGAAGATGTAAATGAGTTCTAGTATATGGAGTATGTATTGTGAAATAGAAAATATTTAAAAGGAAATAGGGTGGAGGGATAAATACTGAGAGAAAAAGAATGTGGTAGTAATAAAAAAGGAAACAAGGCTTATGTATATAGGGGTTGAGGGGTTGAGGGGTGGGTGGGAAATGGGAAAAAATGAGAATCAAGTTGTGTCCTTTACTGGTACAAACTCTCAATGCTGAATGCAATGATGATGTGTATATATAAATTACCAATAAATATTTGAATTTTAAAAAAGCATGATGGAGAAAAACTTTGCTTCTTTGGAAAGCAGCATCACTTTTACTGAAATGTGGAATGATATGCCTAGAAAAAATGCTTACAGTCACGCTAATGAAGTTTTGTTTCTGCCTTGGATCATGAGCAGATCAATCTGAGTAGATATAAAGAATGAAACCATCAAGGTAACTACCTCTTTACCTAAGTTTTTCTATGTAAAACACAATGGAGAGAAGTCATACTCCCTGGAAATCCACTCTGTGAGAAACTTCTAATATCAGTTGTCTTACTTGATCCCCATCAAATTGGCAGGATCATCATCTCTGACTTTGTAGATCAGGAAACTGAAGAATTTAGGACTTAAGACATTTGTTCAATATTATGCAAATACCAAACCCACTCTGGAACCTACTTTGACATGGAGCCTAAGCTCAATCCTTTTCCATTTCACTATGCAATCACTCTGTAATCCTACAGCAGACACGCGGTGACAGCAAGAATGATACTTTTGTTCTTACATATTGTACTACTAATGATATCAGTAAGAATGTATAATCTAAGCACCATGGCCAAATTACTTCTACAAAGAAAGAGTATCACTCTGTGAGTTGATGAATGTCTTCCACGGTTACTTTATTCACTTGATCCTGATTTTTAATGTAAAAGCATTAAGCTCTAAAAGGCATAAAGAGTAAAATTAAATTAGAATACAGTAAAAGTAATCAATGGTTATTAGATATTCTATACCCAAGATGACAAATCTTCAAGATAATTTTAAAAATAATTGCTATATTACCAAGAGAACTTGGCTTTGAAACCCAGAATGGAAAGAGATTGCCTCTGATATTGTGCTTTCTGTCCTATAATGCTGTAAGGAACTAGTAGATATTTACCTCAAATTCTGATATTTTTTAAAAAGTACAAAATGGTGATTCAACACTTTTCTAGACAGTAGTTTCCTTTGGCTTTTATTGAATGCCTAAGCACTTACCAAATTCTAAAGTGCAGCTTTTTAATGAATGAATCTGAAGCATATAAATTCAACCACGTAATCAACTCATTTTGTTATATGACATCATTCAGACCAAATGAATTTTCTTCTACTACTGACAAAAAATAAATAACAGTGGATGTCACTGAGCTCAATGAGTCAGCATGATTTAAAATAATGAAGTAATCCTTGATTAGAATATTGAGCATAAACAAATATTTGTACTGTGTTTTTGCAAGTGGGATTTATTTCCAAGTGTCTGTGGTTCTCCCTAAGATTTGGCTTTTGCACAAACTCTTTTAAGACCTTTAACTCACAAAAGCTCTATAGAGCTTCCTGCTTCAGTTTATAAATTTCCACATGGGAAGTAAAGATTTTAGATCCTCTCTTCCCATCCATCTTCTCCACCCTGATCACTTCATGGACACTTTTGGGCTTTTTATCTAGGCTACTATAATATTTTAAAAATTAACCCTACAAGTTTTTAAAGGTATTGAAAGCTAAAATAAATGCAGATTCTCTTTAATCTGCAACTGTGCTTACAATTTTGCTATATCTATAATCATAGCAATAATTAAAGAGAGCTGGAAACTGACAAAATGGAGAAGACAGACTCTGGATAATAGTTAAAATGATATTGACAATATTTTTCAAAGGGACAGAAAAAAACTAGGATAAGAACTTCAGTTGTTCACTGAAGAGCAAAATCTAAACTCATTTCCTAAAACAAAGTTAAAATACTCTATAGCCCTCTAGGGTGTGCAGGTATGATTAAAATAAAAAAGAAAGAAAATGGGAAGAAAGAAACAAAAGAAGAAAAAATGAAAGGAAAAAGAAGGAAAGAGAAAGGAAGGGGGAAAGGAAGTGAGAAAACAGTTCCTCCCCTTGTATAAAACTTTTTCTTCTTCTCAGTAAGATTCTCAGATGGTCCCCATGTTAACGTGCAGGTTCTGATTCAGTGGATGTGGGGGAAGCCAGAGCTTCCAATTTTCTAACAGAGTCCTTGGAAATGCTATATTCCTTTATTTCTTAAACCCATATCCCCTCCCTGAGTCTTCAGGAGAGCCCACACACTTTCAACACTTTGCTGTGTGTGTGTGTGTGTGTGTGTGTGTGTGTGTGTGTGTGTGTGTGTGTGCGCCAGGCTCAAACTCAAGATCTTGCGCTTGTGAGGCAGGCACTGGGACTACTGAGTTATATCCTGCCCAACACTTTGTCAGCAGTCCTGACTCTACACATGGCCAAACCTTGCCTCAAATAAAACATCTGATTTCTACATGATGTGGAAAGTATTTCTAACCTGGTGAGCACATAGAAAATACAGTCAGGTGAATAAACTTGATAACTGACAGTCAAGATGGTAGATCAAAGATGGAACTTTGGGAAATATTGTTATGAAAAATACATAAAGTAGGGCTGGGGATTTAGCACAAATGATAACACATCTAGTCTGCAAGCACTAAGACCTGAGTTCAATCCCTGGTACAGCAATAAATATATACATACATGCATTCATACATACATACATACATACATACATACTAGATAATAATAATAAATAATAAGTTCTAGAAAACTGCTAGCATTACCTTTTAGCTAGACATAGGGATAAGAATAAGATTCAACAAATACCTTTAAATGACTTTTTGTACAGGATAAAATATCATGATTGTTTAAAGTCAATGAACAAATAATATGTTATCCTTAAATAGGACAATGTTTACACATAGAGTGAAAATAAACACATACTAAATTCAGATGAAACTGTACCATCCAATTATTTAGTATTTCCATGCTTGTATTTTCTGAAACAATTGCAGTATCAGAAGCTATATCTGATATAAAGATTATAGGAAAATTTTAGGTTTAGTAACCATGAGAAACTTTTAAGTTTCAGAAGACTGCATTTATTCTCCTTTTCTTGATAATTTTTAATGTTTACATTCAATTTATTAATTGCTTTAGAGAGTCATAAGCTTCTCAGAATCTTAAAATTGTTTTGCGTTTAAATAATGATATAAATCAATATTTTTATTATTTTAAATTATATTTTTCAATTATATAGGGAAATATTTCTACTCTATTATTGTTTATTATATTCTTCACTACATCTATATTATGTTTCCTAATTTTTGTAAAAAATTTCTCCCTTATAAATGCTAATTTTTAAACTGGCATTTCATATTTATGTGAAATGCAATAGCATGTCTGCTCCGGACAAACTTCAGCACAGCTTAAAAATTTGAAAATTCTTACTGCTTCTGCAAGCTCCTTGAAAGCTTTAAAAGTCTATATATTTAATACATATTTATATAAATAAATACTTGCATATTTATTTATATAAATATATTTATATATGTATTTATGTTTTAGAATATTTTATTTATTTTCTTAATATATGTATATATTTAAAAATATATTTCCCTTAAAATTACAAATATTTTAGTCAGAAAAATTCCATCAAGAGCCAGGGATTTAGTTCAGTGTTTTTGGTGCCTGTCTTACAAGTGCAAGGGCCTGGATTCGATCCCCAGTAGCCACTTATAACAAAACAGGGTATGGAGACTCACATCCACCAGCAATTAGTACCAAAGCACAGCGCCGGGTGTGGTGGCTCACACCTGTAATCTCAGCACTTGGGAGGCAGAGGCAGGAGGACTGCTGTGAGTTTGAGGCTGAGCTCAGGGCCAAGCCTTTTTTTTTTTTTTTTTGAGGCCTATCTCAAAATTAAAAGAAAATTCATCAAAACATTGCTTAATTTAAATAAATTGTAGCATTTAATATGATTAAATATTAAATAATTTGATTAAAAAAATAAGGTTTCAATATTCTCCTTTTTCTCCTCCTCCTCCTCCTCCTCCTCCTTCTTCTTCTTTTGGTCCCAGGCATCGAACTGAGGACCTTGTACTTGTCAGGCCCTGAGCATCATCTTTGGTTAGTTTCTAATTTTAATGACATGTTAATATTTTGAAGAAAATATGTGCCACTATGAAGTTATTCCATACATACTTAGAGTGACAAGACCATCTAGTTATAACTAAAAGAAAGTTAAACTCAAGCCAGTTTCTTTTCTTCCTGTCCCAGAACTGTGGGGGAAAAAATAGCAATTCTGCCACACACTTGCCCTCTAGCTGCCAAATGCCTAGTAGAAAACATAAAATATTTAAAGTATTTCTGTTAACAAAATATAAAACATAAAAAGATCATTCTTTTCCTTTTGGCCCTTTTTTTGAAAAACTATGGTTCTGATATTTAAAGTAGATGCCTTTCTACTGTTAACATCTCATTTTTTTCTATTAAATTTATGTCAAGAAGGAGAATATCTCATCAGACAGAAAAGGCAGCTTCCAGCGTTCTTCTGCTGGCCTTCTGCTGGTCTTCTGCTGGGTCTGCTCAGGAAGGACGCAACCTGTGTAGACAGGAGGCACCTCGGAGCCCTGGATCTTACGACACAGGTACAGGGGCCCTGGAGTTGGAGACCTAGAAAAGCCGGCTGCAGCAGCAGCGTGGCCCCTCTGCCCTCAGTATTCCCAGTCTGCAGAGAACAGCGAACCTGGGCAGAATGAGATCGAACACAAACGTGCTGCTGGCTGCAAGGAAAGAAAAATTTGTTGAAAATGTATCAGAGGAAAAAGAAAGAAAAGGGTACAATGAGAAGCGTGCCTGTATAAAGGCTCAGCTAGGGGTCCTAAGTTTGGAATTCAAAAGAAAAATAAAGCCCATCAGGTTTAAAACTTTTAATTGATGACCCAAAGGTAATTTCGAAGAAGCCATACTGCCGTTTCTCGACCCCACACAAACTGCAGCATAAAATTATAAAAACTAAACGTGACAGTCTTCAAATACCAAAGCAAAAGCTTGTTATGGAGACTTCCTCGTAGTTTATTTCAAGATGACGTTTACAATGGCCCTTAGCCTAAAGAGTCCTGATTCCACGGAGGACTCGTGATAGCTGAGAGTCCCTACGCAAGTCCTGTCTCTTCTAAGAGTCTGTGTCTTGTCTCAGAAAAGCAAAGACAGTTGAAGATAAATGCAGTTCCTACCACCTCCCTGGTGGTGGTTAGTTATGTTTCGTCTACACTCGCTGTTGCAGAAAGTCTACACCCCAAATCAACACAGTTCTTCCCGGTACACATTTGGTCGAATCCTAAGGAAATGTCCTGTCACATTAAAAGACACCGCTGTTAGCATGTTCATAAATGCAATTCAGCTGAACGGTGCATCCACCTCAGGTCAGTGTCCCACAATTGTTGTCCCACAGTTAAAGGCCCATCAATAAAAATTTGCCAGGAGGTTTTTTTGTTTGTTTGTTTTTTGTTTTTTTTTCCAAAAATAAAAATAAAATTTAAAAATGTATTTTTTTAAAAGAATGTATCAGTGATTTTTAAAGAATTCGATCATCATGAGAGAGGGATGAAGTGGTACTAGCAGTAAGCAGCTAAGTGAAAAGGCAGTATCTAATTGTGAAATTTTCAAGTGAATTGTTTGGCAGTTGCTTCGGGGAAAGAGGAGTTAATGACTTGTCAAGTTGAAACCACAGAGTTCCTCAGCAAATATCACAGCTCAAAAGCAGTGAATGTTGAAGGGCTAAGCAAGACAGCATGTCCCGTACTACAAGCTCTCTGTGAAAGGCCCTGTATTTAGACATTGAAATTAGCCTTGCTACAAAAAGAAAACTGCATTTTAGAAGTAAATGAGATGCTTCTTTGAGTTGAGCAGCGTTCCCTATGTCATAATACCAGCCTGCTCCTATGACTATTTCTATGACATTTACTCCATTTACTAATACTATTTAAAATGAATCAAATAATTTAGCAAGAAATTAAAATATTTAGTGCCACTTAACTACACAATTATTCTATAACTATTTAAATCATCTCATATATTCCAGGCACAAAATATAAATAATTAGCTAGTTATCGCTTTTGTGTAATTCTTAGATTTTCATTTTTATTCTTTATTTCACTGGTGAAATTAAGTATTACTATCACTGACATGGAGATACTAAAAGTTTTTTAAAGTCATGGTAGTTTAACTTTTTTTGCAATGATTTAATTCAGAGAAAAGTTGAAGGTGTAATGTTAAGAAATTTTTGTAACTTATTGAGAGGAAATCGTTGAATTTCCTTCTGAATATTTTTAATCTAACCATAATATGATCAATATCAGGAAATTTACACCAATGTAGTATCCTCGTATTTTACATAGATGCCATTACAGTTTGACCAAATGAACCAGATATGACTTTAATGGTGAAGGATCTAGTTGAGTACCTCGTTTGACTTAGTTTTAAGGGTTTCTTCACTTTAAGGCTGTTGAATAGATTTTCTCTGGCTTTTGTAGCATTGACAGTTTTTGAAATTATAAGCTGGTTATATTGTAAAATGTTCTAATTATGTTTGCTGAATATTTTTCTCATATACATTTTTTTTCATCATAGCAGAATTATCCTATAAAAGATGGGAACTGTTCTCAAGGTTTAATTAAAAATAAAACTCCTCTATTCATTTAGTTTGCATTTACATGTTTCTGACATACCTTTTAATAACTCCAACTCCTAGACAGATCAAGGACCTGAAGTATTTACTAGAAAAATAATAGCTTGAGAAATTAGTGTATTTATCCTAAAAATTTCCTGTCACTTTTCCAAAAAGTATATGTGCATTCTTTGTGTGCAAAGATCTAGTTAATACCCATGTGTCACACTGCCTATTCCCTGAGCTTTAAAATAGTGATATCATGCACATTAATGAAAAAGAAGCAGAGACTTTATACAAATCACTCCAATAAAACTTTTTGTGAGGAAGGTGTGATGCTTTAATGGAGAAAAGTCATTCTCACACAACCATCTTCTAGTAGAAGGAAAATCTTTTTTTTTTTTTTTTTTTTTTTTTTTTTTTTTTTTTTTTTTTTTTTTTTTTTTTTTTTTTTTAACTCTCTGGTATTCTAAACAACATACACAATGCCATTTTTCCATTTACTTGAATAATTGCTTTTAAACCCACTGCAAATCCTCTAGTTTGTATTTCCTACACAAAGTGTCTCAATAAAAGGCAGATGCTGCATTAAATAACATGATGGATCTCAGCCTTACACTCTCCTTTTCAACAACCTCCTCTGCCCCCAAGACGTCTGGAGATTTCTCTAACCAGCAGGGACAATGGAGATCCCTGGTGTGATTGAAAACATATTGAGGGATAATGGGCTGCAAGGACACATATCATGGGTGACACTTGTGAAAAATCCCACCACAACCCCTTGGCTCCTTGGGGCGACCTCACTGCTTGGGGGAGAGCCGGTCACCTCCCTTCAATGCCCCCTTCACAGGACTGTGCTGAGTGGCTGAAGCAAGTGGCCATATGGCATATGAAGATCTTGCCTAATAAATCTAGCTAAGCAGGCCATTCCTTCGAGCCACTTTTTTCCTCTATGTGTGGATAATACAGTTTATTGGTTGTTACCAACATCTGGGCTGGGGACTGAGGACTGTTCCTGTCCTACACTGAGGATGCTGGTTCCCTATTATCTGCATCATTGACTTTGAATGGTAGAAAGTATATTTTTCTGCTGATGCATAGCTGTCTTTATGGGATCCTGTAGAAATACGATGTACAATAAAATGTAGTGCTGACAAAAAGAGAGAAGTGTTTAACCTCCTTTTATTACATTTTTATGTATGACTACATAGCTAGAGAAATATATGTGTTACAAAATCAGAGCTGCAGATGAGGAGATAAGTTCAGTCTCTAGAATGGATGGCCAAAATGTTATGTGTTCAACTCACTGGTGTAAGTCTTGTTTCTTGGTCATTCTAATGATGTGGCACATTTTAATGTAATGTCAGAAGACAGCAGTTTACTCATTTCCAATGTTTTTCCTGATTACTTGTATCACTGATGAGAAAAAAAATCAAACGGACAGTAGTTGACACTGACTACCATTGACTATAAAGAATAAAAACTACTGAATCTCTCCCATGGTGGCATTTTGTCAAAGAAAGAAATATGCGGATAAAGTTAGTGCCATAACTAAAAGGAATAACTGGCATCTGAGGCACATGATTTTCCAAGATGCAACTAAGGAAATGGAAAATTGCCAAGCAGAGAAAGACATGGAATGCTAACTACGCTCGTGCAGCATTATCCAGTCCTTTCTTGTTGCTGTGGGACAACTTTGTGAAATAAGGAGGATGTACAGTCCACTGTCCATTAGTCCACTACTGCATTTGTAAGTACAGCAACTCTTTCATTTAAACATGATGATCATTTTTCTTATATACTATTGTCTGGATATTAAATAAAATCAGAATAGCCACAATCTATTTTTATCAGTTTCATAAACCTCACTGTTGGATCTCATTTCATTTTTATCTAATTTAATACTTGCATTCGTGTTAGGAGTTAGACAGTCACTACAGCATTACTTTATCTCTGGACTACAACACAAATCAGGATTCTGACACAGCATAGCAGTACTGAGAGCATTCGCACGTACATGCATCTCCAGAGCTCTTCAGAAAACAAAAGTCTTTGGATAATGTCTATGAAGAATTTATACCTGTGACTATCAAGATATAGCTAGGAGATTACAGCTCACCCCAGTCAGGCTGCATTGTATAAATTACTGAATTTGAAGCTTTGGTAAAATAGTTTACCAACTGTATGCCAGTAGAGTTAAAAGTGGTCATCAGAAGTAGGGAAACCAAAGATAAAAATGAGTCAGGGATAATAAAGGATAGAAATTTACTGTACTTAAAGCTTAGATCTGTTTGTTACTAAACAGGTGCCTTTGGGGTCAAGTCTGTAAAGACCATGTGAACTAACTAACCATGCCAACACCGATTACGCATTGGGAAGGTTGGGCCACTTTAACCACCAGGTGGCAATGAGTCACCACCTTTTGGGACAGACACATTTCCAGCTTGATGATTCATACTCTACATTCATTTGGAGACCCTTTTATCCATTAGTGAGATATCAGGCCCTAGAGAAATTTATCACACAGAATACGTGCTGCTCTATTTAGAGACACAATTGTGCATATTGACTGGATTCAGATAATGAAACTCACCAATTTCCTTGTAAAGTAGAAATGCCCTTGTGTAACTTCATAGTGGCATTTGGGGTGAAGGAAAAATATGCCGACTCTCCATACTCCTCACTGCAGTAATTCAGGTAATTCATGAATACGGTCGTGCCTACATCTCGGTAGTTCAACTTTGTTTCACAGTAAGCATAAATCCAAAATGGTGAATCTTAAATGAACTTTGAGAAATTTCAATAGTCAGGAATCTTCAGTAGTAGAAACAAGGAATAGTTCAAGATCAAAGAAAAAAATTTTAAAAACCCAATTCTCAAAAATTAAAGTAGGATGAGTATGTAGATTTTGTAATCAGATTTGGCTCAGATAAGATCTTTGTGATACCTTCTTTAAGGTACCGAAATCTCTGTGCTTCAAGTTTTGTATAAAAAGAGGTTGTTCTGTGGAATAAACTAACATATATAGACCATATTGAAATAAAACACACTTATGTGCTTATAAAAGGAAATACACAAAAATTGTAGTATATTATACCTACCCTCCACATACTACTTATTTCCAGAAGGCTTGAATTTGTTATTATAAGAAGGAAAATTGGTGAAAAAATTAAAAAGATCTATTCTTTTTATTCAAGTGTGATTCACTCTATGGGAATCATTGTGGAGATGTACATTGAAATTCATATAACAGACTATTTCACCACACATTTGACTCTCTGCTAAAAATAGAAAATTTAGAGATGTCACTGACTTCACCCCCACACTCTTGACACTGACGTAAACAAAGGCAGTGCTGCACTTGCCTAGAATATTCATAGCAAACAGTTGTTTAAATGAAGTTTTAAACAAAACTGCTGGAAAAAAAATGTGAGCTTGTAGTATGATGGACAATCAGCAACCTCCCAGCAGTGACTGTGTACGCTCCTCTGTAGCATTTACTCAGCCACTTTATTTCTCCTGTTATGAAATATCGTGATCCAGCTGCCATCCTGGAGAGAGATCTGGTAAACATTTTATGAGACAGGCAAAGCTTTTAGAATTCCTTTTGAGCTTTGTTAAATTGAACATGTGAAAATAAAGTTGTCCAGTCCAAAGGAGAGAGACCATTTGTTAGCCTGGCTAGAAAGATGAAATCACACAGGGTGCAGGAGCTGGCAGCCCTGATTCAGCCACTGCCAACCCCATCAGCATTATTCATTCTGATTGATTAGGAAAAACATTCTGTTTATTTTCATGGAGAGATATCGCTACATCTGGTGAGCTCTTGTATCCTATTTCAATTCATGTTGGAATTTTTATTATTATTTTGCAGAAGGAAGATGATTCTATTGCAAATAATAAGAGAATGATAAATAACTCAATAGTCTCCTTTTTATCTTGGAACAGCAAAAGAGAATAAAAATAACCTGAAGCAAATGGAAAGCCATCATGCCCCAATCTTATAATTTTTGTGTAAAGAGCCTATGTTGCAGGTGATTTTGAACAATACTCCCTGGTTATCAGATTAATGGTATACAATTCTGTCAAATTGTTCACACACATTTGGAGTTGTCAGGGTGGATATGTTTTAAGTCTTTGGGCTTCCATAGATTAAAGCTGTTTTCCCAACAAAATGTATTTTTCTGAGAGCTGAATTGCTCATATTGCATTATCTGTTATTGTTAACCTGTCTATCACTTAAGTGGAAAAGAACAAGTGATATATTTTCCAAAGAACAAACATTGATAACACTTCACTGTCTTTGCTATTTGGGAGTCTCAAATGTGCCTCTATCTTTTTTATCGAATATAGCTTTTGTCAAATGCTTGGTTGGGGAAACTACTTCTGGAAACTACCTAATTAGAATGTTTTATAGCTAACAATGATCCCTTGGTTCTTCATTGAAATAGCACCCTCTTGTAACTTTGTAGGGTTCAGTATCGACTAAGAAAAATTTTATTTTGAATAACCACATATCTCATTGAATCACTGTCTCTTTTAGCCCACATGAAGTTACAGAAAAAAAATATTTTCCTGTGGTACTTCTTGAAAAATACTCATATGAAACCAATTCAGAAGAATCTGATCAAACATCCTAAACATGCCGGGAATGTGCTTAAAAAGCATCATATCATGCAACAGTGACTGAACTTTCAAAAAATATATCATGATATAAAATTCCAGTTGCCCTATTCTCCTATCTTGTAATACCAGCACCTAGGAAGCTGAGGCGGGAAGATCTAGAGTTACAAACCAGCTTGGGCTACATAGCGAGACTGTGCTTAAAAAAGAAAGAAAGGTTATGACTTCAAACTGGTGTCTCTAAACAGGATAATTAAGGGTTAGTTAGCAGTGATGCTAGAGATACTCATCATTCCTCTTTCTAGGACAAAATACCTGACACCCCAAATTTAAAGGCAGAAAGACTGAGTGTAACACATGGTTTCAGAGTTTTCACTCCATGGTTACTGGCCCCACTGCAGGCACATCATAGCATGAGAACAGGGAGGACAATGAGGCTCACTGCCTGGTAACTGAGGGCAGAACACAGAAAGAACAGTGGAAAGAGACAGCCGCCAAAAGGTGCGACTTCCTCCTCCAGCTCAGCCCTACTTTCTAATAGCACATCCACTGTGAATAGCTGTGGATTGATTACTAGCGACCATAGCTTCCTTAGGACCTCAGAGCCTTTCCCGGCAACTTGGATTCCAGTCAAATGCAGAGTCAAGCTCCCTACGACATGAGAGGAGGCTGTTCTACTTCTGATCCTTCCCAGCAATCGGGGCTATACTTAAACAAGTACCTATTTCCCAGGGAACTTTCACATGAATGAGCAAAAGGCCCCACTTGGGATCAGCAGATTGGTGAGTGATCCACTTCGTCAGAACATGAAGGCCCAAGCCTGTATGGTTTTGAAATCACCTCAAAGGTTGTCTATTGTCACTGGATTTTGCACCTTTTGAGGGAAATAACCTTAGGAATCAAAGTAGTAAGGCATTTTTTTTTTCCAATCCCATGATAGACTCTAACCCTTTCCTTTCATCTATTAATTAAAGACAGTTTAAGTAATAAAAATATAAGGAGGCTAACTTTTTGGAAAGTTGTTTGTGATGATTTTTTTAAAGGAAGAATATTATAGAGTTAAATAACTCCATTGGAGTATCAGTCACACTGCGTCCTTCTCCCTAGAAGACCAATTGACTCCAAGAGTTGTTCATTTTTTAAAAAAATTTTTAATCTTTATTGGTACATTACATAAATGCATCATGACTGTACTCCATAATGGGGATTTGTACCAGTATAAGACACAACTTAATTCTCATTTTTTCCCATAGCCCTACCCACCCTACCGCTCCCCTATACATAAAATTTGTTTCCTTACTTTTTTGTTACAATCTCATCATTTTTCTCCCTTCACCCTATTCTACATTGAGCATTTTCTATTTCACAATATATAACATACAATTCTAGGACTCAAAGTAAAGATATGGAGATCACAGTGTGTCAAAAGTGAAACATCTAATATTTTCATCACTCTTACTATATGATTATTCTTTTGGTTCAACATTAAGATAAAGCGACTTGTCTTGAGTGATGACACATTAGTAGAGCTCTGGGTCATGTCATCATATAAACAGTGATATTAATTAATTAATTAACAGAAATATCCTTGGTCCTGAGCACACTTGCAGTAAACATAGTTGTATCCAAATCTCTGTGGTACCTTCTTATTGGAATAGAAGTGCAACTGTTCAAAATTATACATACAAACAAACATACACACACGCACCTATGCAAATACTAATGATCCCTAAGTTTTTGAGTGATATAGATGATAATGATTTGTTTTCACATACAGAAAATCTTGAGTAGAATGGAGTAAGTAGCCTGTTTTATCACGATCTGCATGAAAAAATAGATCTAGGTTTATCTAGAGATCTGAAACCTAAATGGATTTTTTTAAAGGACAAAGCAACAACTGAACATGCTAGAATTTTTTTTGGTGACAGAACATATCAAAGAAGCTAAGACCTTAACAACCAAGTCTTTGTAAATTTTTGTTTTGTTTTACAGAGTGGCCCAATAGAAATGTCAAGTGCATGCTGTGCTATGTAAGCAGAGCAATATAATAATGAATTTTAAATATACTTCAACATGGTAATGGATTCCTCTCTTCTTGTTGCTGATAATCAACAGAGTTTTAAAAGTTTCAAAGTCTGAAGCATTACTTTGTAAATCTCTCAGTAACCTATAATAGTGTTACATGTTTTATGGAAGTTCATTAAATTTTAGTCGCATTTTGTCTAAAGTCACTTGGGTATGTTTAATCAAATTATACAACAAAGGAAGTGTTTCACTATCTATACTTTTTACTATATGACCTTGTAGGAATAATTATTTAATGGAAATTTTCTTCAGAATTAGATACATACCTATTCATTATAGGATCTGAATTGAGAAATTCCTCAATTTCACATCTACATTTGATGAATGCTTTAAAAGTAATTAAAATTATATATCATTTTTCAAAAACACTGTAGAACATAAATTAAAATTGACAGAAATTTCTCTGATCCTCAGATACTTCAGCATTTGTAGGAAAATATTTTTCATAAAAATTTATGTCGTATAGAAAAGTAAAAGAAGATCCCAAGAATTTCAGATTATTTTAACCACACGATGTAATTTTACAGATTTCAGGCAATACTTTTAATTAAATGTTACTTTACTGACAAAATACATTCATTTCAAAAATATCATTTGACATGATATTAAAGACAAGGAAAGTGAGTCCAGTATATAAGGTACAGCAAGAATATTAGATTATTTTTAACAATGAAATACTCATTAGAATTTTTGTTGTTATTGCTTAAATGTGTATATTATATATTTCTACTTTTAAGAAAATATTTGGAGGTGTTTTAAATTGAACTATCTTCAGGTCACCAATGTAGTTACACCTATTTATATGTGAAGAAATATTTCCAAAATGCTCTAACTTTATTCTCAATAACTCCTCATTACTCTATAAGAAACATTTCAGGGTTCATTTCAAACTGCATTTTACAGAAAAAGAATGGATGGCATTTTAAAAAGAGATGAGGGGTGACATCCTCTTACTCTCCAAGTCTATTTTCAAAGACTGATTAAAATCCGCTCCCCCAGTACTCTGTAGCAGAGTGATTCTCAGGCATAATTCCAGGAATAGTAGGAATTCATGGAGCGAGTGAAGGAGGATGAAGGTGGGACAGAGACACACAAGTTAATTGCTAATTGCTCTAATTGGTTGCCATCTGTCAGATGTTATCATTTTTGAGCTACCAATATTGATGTTGTGTTATTTCAGATTGATATTTAATGGATCCATGAAGTGTTTCCATATGTGCTTTTGTCCCTAAAGAGAGATGATGATGTTGGCTCCATGTACCTCATTTATAACAAAGAATTTCCAGCAAGCTGCAATAGAATTATTTCTGCTGTTTGGAAGCCTCTATTGTTTTATGAAACAAAGGAGCTTCGGTAGATTTGCCTTGAGGTTCATGGATTGTAGGGAGGTTATGTCACATGACTATTACTTTGGAAAGAAGTTGTGATTAAACTAGAAGTTTGCTTTGATGTTTCAAGAGTCTCAACATTCATTGTTTGGAAATTTTCCTGCCAAAACAGTAAAAATGCTGGCTGCCACCAAAGGAAGGGAGAGGAGGTAAAAAAAGAGAGATACAGAGTGACAGTGAGAGAGGAGAAAGGGAGATAGAAACAGAGAGACAGAGAGAGAGAGAGAGAGAAGCAGAGATAGAAATGTTGTAAGACAGGAGAGACAAAATATACTTATGTAAATATTATTCACTGAGAAAAGTTATTTATGAATAAATATAAATTTCTCCACTTGGGAAATTCTTTATCAAAATGAGGTAGATACTTGTGTGGAAATAGCACACAATTACTTAGTAGAAAGAAGATTAAATTGATATCAAAAGAAGAAATAATCTATATGTAATATTGCTTATAAATATGTGAAGGAGAAAATGCAAAAATTTCAATCAAAATAAACTCACTGGAATGTATTAATTTAGTAGGGATTTGACCTGACATGAAAAAGGTAATGCTCATCATTTTTAAAGGCAATCCCATCATTTTTTAAATATCTGCAGCCAAATCAACATAAAGAAGGAGTCATGTCTGTATACTTTCAAAATGAGAAAACTTAATTGACCAACTAAAAAGGTAGAAATACATGAGTAGGACAGCTTATATCCTTTTTTTAGATGATCTCTATAAAAATCAATAGCATACTGACATGTTTCTAGCCAGACATAAAAATCTTAGAAGCTCTGATTCCATAAAAACAAATGTAAAAAGATGACTGAATTTAAAATAAATTGTTAGATCCACTAGAGAATTTAAATTACAGAGCAAAGCTCTGCTCCATACCTGAAGAGAAAGACAGAAAGAGAGGATCACATTTTGCTGGTCTGGAACAATCACCACAGTCAGCACCCGGTAGGAACACTTTCAGTGCAATTGACTGTGGACTTTGAACGTGGAATCTAGCTTAATGTAGAAAAATTACTGGAATACATATTCCCAAAGTTGAACTTCAAAACTCCCACAAGAGGCTCAGGACAGAAAATAACTTTCTTATCTCTCTGTCAGGTAGTGAAGGAGTGGCAATTTTGAAATACATCCAGTACTTTGTCTTCACTTTTATAAAAAGCCTGCCCTCAAGGGAAATTATTGTACCAGACCCTCACTCATTTAGATTTTCCAGATCCTAATAGACTTCAAGAAGAAAAAAATCCCAAACTCTAGTCTCTTATGTTCTTTCAAACAGGAAAAGGGAACTATTCAATGGCTGCCCCTATAATCTTGCCTCCTCATCCAACAAAATGGTGACAGAAGCTGAGAAGGATGTATGGAGGTCACCGTCCAGGCTCACAGGCCCATTAAAAGACATAGGGAAAGATTCTAAAATGTTTCCTTTCCTTCAACATTTTATTCCATGTAAGTATAGTTCATGTGTAACAGCGGGATTCCAGTTGATGGAGCTATAATCTTCAGACCTTCTTTGCAAATGCATCCTTAGGGAAAATCAGAATGGAGATTAAAACAAGGACCCTGAAGGGTGTTTTAACCCCTGCCATCATTGCTGCTGCAAAGTGCAAACACAGCTTAACTGCTTGTTGGATGCTACAGAGCTTGATACCAAATGTCTTCTCATCTACACTTTAGCCAGTATTTCACAACAAAATATTTACTAGATATACAAAAATCTCAACAAACAGAATTTGGAAACATAAATCAAACAACAGAACAATATTGAGATGTGGTAGAGATTTGGAGACTATCAGATTGGGAATTAAAGTAACTGTGATTCATGTGCAAAAACCTCTAATAGAATAATATGAAAGAACAGATAAATAATATAAACATAGAGAAGAGCTAACACACTATCACAAGAAAATATAACAAAAATTAATAATGCCACTGGTGGAATATTTAGAAGATTAAACTGACTAGGGAAAAATGAATTAGCTTGAAAATATAAAGGCCAGGAGAAAAAAGAAAGTGGATAATAAACAACTATTCAAAACTATAAAATACTTATAATAAAGTATAATGTATGTGGATTCAAAATATCAGAAGAAGAAAATGAGAACAAGGAACAGAATAATATTTAAAGCAAAAATGACTGAAAATATCAAAATTAATTGTAAGCATCAAATAGCAAATTTCAGAATTTTAAAAATCAAGCAGGAGAAAGTAAAAAGTTCACTTTGAACTAAATGATACACAGAAAATCTTCAAAGAATTCAGAAGGAAAACAAATACTGTTACAGGCATAGGAAAAAGAATTACATTGGATTTCTCAACAAACCATGAAAACACAAAATATAATTAAATATTTTAAGTAATTGCCCTAGTTACCTTTCTTTCTTTTTTTTTTTTCCTAGTTACCTTTCTTATTGCCAAGATAAAATACCAGATGCCCAAAATTAAAGTAGCAGAAGTTTATTTGGCTCAAGTTTGTAGAATTTCAGTTTGTAGTTGGCTGGTATCACAGGTCTTGGCCAACAGGAATCATAGAGTAAAAATAGTTCATGAGGGTAGAAAGTTGCAAAGCAAGCAAGGGACCTTAGCAACTTCTCTGGCAGAAAGAACTCTTTCTGTCTCTAGGATAGCAGGATTAAGGAACAACAAATCACTCAGAGGGCTGATTAGTAATAATACATCCTTCATCTCAGCACCACACATTCTAGATTCAGCCACCTCTGATAAAACCCCACTCATGACCACATGAGGTTTTGGGGGAACACGTGGACACAAACTTTAACAGTAATAAAAGAAAAAACTTATGAGGATATCCTCATAAGTGAAATAAATAGGTCACAGATAGATACATATCGCATCTTTTCTCTGGTATGAGAAAATGAAGATGTAAATGAGTCCTAGCATTGTATGTTATATATTGTGAAATAGAAAATGCTCAATGTAAAATAAGGTGAAAGGGCACAATGTTGGGATTGTAACAAAAAAGTAAGGAAACAAATTTTATATATATGGGGGGGTGGTAGGGTGGGTGGGGCTATGGGAAAAAATGAGAATTAAGTTGTGTCTTATACTGGTACAAATCCCCATTATGGAGTGCAATCATGATGTGTATATTTAATGTACCAATAAAGATAATTAAAAAAATAAAAATAAAAGAAAAAACTTAATCTAGAGATCTACATCAAGCATCATTTAAAAGAGAAATACATTTTTGTCCAAATAGAAATAGATAAAATTTTCCCCACCAGACTTACATTTCAACAAATGTTAAAATATTCTTCAGAGAGAAGAAAATGATACAATTCAAAAGCCTTATTATACACGAGGACATTAAAAATGTTAGGGAAGGACTCAATGTATAAAAGATATTTACAGTGTGCTTATTGTCTTATGATAGTAATTAGAAGTTCGTTCATAATAATATTACAAATGTATTGAATAATTACAGATTATGAGTATGTGAGATGCCTAATAATATAATTACAGAAATAAAGGAATTGAAAACACTCTGTGAACAATACTTTGATAAACCCACTTGATTAGATTAATTGGCAACTAGTAGGCTCATTAAGTACACTCTGGGTACATCTGAGTGGACCATGGAGACATCATCTTGAGTACTATACATAGTCACTGGCCCCTTTCCTCTCTGACATCTTGCCTTGACTGTGCTGCCAGGTTGCCATGATTGATAACTTCTGCCTTGGAGCTAGAAGACCCTGGGTTCAGTCCTCTGAAACCATTAGCTAAGCCAAATTATATGTCTACTCCTTTAAGTTTTGGATGTCAGTTGTTGCAACTCAGGGAACACTGACTAATACAAAGAATGGGTGTCATGGAAGTTAGGGCATTGCTATTACTCTATCTGATGACATGATTTAGAAACATTCTGAACTTATTTGCAGGAGGAGTTTGGGAGGATTTGGAAGTAAAAGCTAATAAATCCCCAGAATAGTATAAGTAGAACCTAATGGGTGATCTAGTCCAAGATCAGAAGACTGAATACTAATAAGAATGTGGACAGTAAAGTTCAGGCTCATGAGATTTTAGTGGGGAATCTGTATTCTACTACAAAATGGAGTACAGGTCATATATGTTATACTCTGGAAGAAAAATTGTGTACAAAATGTGCCCAAACTGACAAATATAGCTGAGATGTTTGTAGAAGTCTGAAGGTAAGGGTGATAGACTAATTGTTTCAGCAGAACAGATTCTAAGGCAGCACAGTATTCAGTCTGTGACATGAGTAATGCTGGCTGCTTTTACCCAGATGTGTAATGAGAGTCAAGAGGAAAGTACAGAGCATAAAAAAATTGAAGAATTTTCATATTTTTCATCCTAAAAACTATGTGTAAATTTGGAGCTAAAGATAGTATGCTTGCTAAAGAGATCAACATCATTAAATGGAAACCAAGCATATTGTGCGAGGTTTAAAAATAAAGATGCCTACAAGTCTTCTCAGGAACAAGTAAGACCCCACTTATCGCAAGTCCAAGAATTCCAATGTATAAATACTTTTGAGAAGGGAATCCCTGCAACACATGGTTGAAATGGCCTCTTAAGAAAATGATTTCCTGGGATTCATCTCACTGGGCACAGCCTTTCAAACACTCAGACACTGCCACAGTCATAGTCTAAGGTGGCCTGGCTACTGCTCTCACTAAGAGGATCCTCCAAGTGATGCTGCTATTAACAGTATGCAAAATGTAAAGTGTATGAGACATGAGAGACTGCAACCCAGAAATCAAATGAGTGCCTGGAGGTCAAGCATTGATTCTGGAATAAGTAGTGTGTGAAGTTGTAGGGATGAAACCAAAGATGCCGGGGTGAGAACCGGAGGTTAGAGATGCCAGGAAAATGGAATGTTCACTGAGCAGTGCAAGTGCTCTGAGTTAAGCCAGCCAGAGGGACATATCACATGGGCTGCAACAATAGAAATGAAGCCACCCAAGCTTTCAAAAACACATTTCACATCCACGTGCCCTAGATGCCAGACATGAAGCTACAGGAATTAGTGTTTGCGCCCATGGGTTTCTATTTTGCTTTGGTTATATTCTTTTCTATCCCATTATTCTTCCCTTTTGGAATGAAAATGTTAACCCTGTGTTAGAGCTTGTGTTTAGATGTCTCTCCAAAGCCTCATGCAGATGAAGTGGAAATGTTTTTCACAGAGAGTTGAATCTGGAATGTGTAATGGTGGGATTAAGGGCATGTGGTTATTAAACCACTACACCTGAGTGAGAGGTGTGGTACTGCCCTAATCCAGTAGTCTGGATTGGATTACTCCAATTGGATTATGGAGAACTCTCTCTGGTTCTTTTTGCAATTGTCATGATGCAGGTGCCATGAACTGCAGCTCTCTTGTTACCTTGGCTGCCTTGTGATGCCACTATGGTTCTCCTCAGCAATGCTTATTTGTCATCCCAGCCTCAGAGCCAGCTGACTATAGACTCAAATCTCTTATGAACTGTAAGCCAAAGAAACAAATTTCTCTCTGATTTGGGGTGTCAGGTATTTTGGTCTCACGAATGAGAAAAAAGTAACTTACACACCCTGTATCATTGTACATTGAGATTATGTACAGTGATACCCCAGTTCACAAACTTAATTCTTTCTATGACTGTAGTCATAGTCAAATTGTATAAGAAACAAATCAAACTTCCCCCCAAAGTCAACACTGAATCTAAGTGCTGAATTTGATTTAGTTCTCATCCAATTCAGTTCATGGCCAGAATTGTGAAATTAATTAAGATCATGAACAGAGGTTCTACTACATTTTTTTACAGAGCTTTATAGCTAAATATTTGTCTTGAATCTCAGAAAAGACTTCAACTTGGACTTTTTAGCAGTTGACTGGCTTGGGGAACCAAGCATGTGACTAGATGTCCCAGTGGATCATGCAGTTGTGGTCTTGGATACTACATATGATCCCGGGTCCATTTTCTCTCTGGTGCTTTTCCTGTGCTCAGCTAATCAGCCAACAAGAAGTAAGCATATTTGTTTCACCACAGCGTTGTGAATGATGCTTCTGCTTTGGAGCTAGCTCATCTTGGATGGTATCTCCTGAAACTGTGAGTCAAAGTAAACTTTTTCTCTAAAATGTGGTTTGGACTGGGGATGTAGCTCAGTGGTTCCAGCACACTCTTCACAAACATAAGGTCCTGAGTTTGATCCCTGGTACCATAAAAAGGTCTTTAGAAATTAAATTTGGTTGTTGGGTGCTGTGTCTCTAAGGACAGGATAGCTAACTAACATTACTGTTATTTGATACCTATGTAACATATGATGTGAAATCATAAGTGTTGCTTGAAAGTGGACTAATTTAGATTTTTATACAGGTATATTGTGAATTCTAAAGAAACCACTATCATCATATAAAAGATGCTCAATTAAAAATCACAGAAAATAGAAAAGGAGAGAAAGGAAAATAAAGGGAAATAAAAGCAATTAGTAGAGTGACAATATTGTAGATATTAGTTCAGCCCAATATCAAATGAAATATGAATGGTGTAAATCTACCCATTAAAAGAAAGGTATTAATAGAGTTCTTCTAAGAGAGAAGCTGAATAAATAAATAATGCTTTTTTTCTGGAAGAGAAAGCATGTTTCCAGATGGCTTTAGTAGTGAATTCTATTAGCTATGGTACCAATTTTCTGCAATCTGCTCCAGAAAACAGAAGTGGAAGGAACATTGTCTGACTTCTAGTATGAAGTCAACAAGATCAAACTAGACAAATATATTATCTAGAAACATGAAGATGTGTTGATTATAAATGGAATCTTAATCAAAGACTAGAAACTGTCAACAATGTATTAAACGAATTATATACTGTGACCAACTAGCATTTATTATAGATGTGTTGTGCAATTTCAAAATATTAAAGCTACTAATATGATACATCTTATTAACAGGCTAATAAAAAATCACCTTATTAACAGATAAAAAAATATTTTACAAAAAGGACTGTCTATATATGATTTTTAAAAAGAAAGCTGCAGGCTATAGACAGAGAAAAACTTACTTCTTTAATCTGAGAAACAATAACCACAGCTAATATACTTAATACTGAGAAACTAACAACTACTTATGATTGAAATCAGAAAAGTTATTCATGTCTATTTACCATCACATCAAAAGTCTTCACAAAAGTAATAAGACAAGAAAAGCAAAGTCAAAGTACTCATGTAAGAAGGAATATTCAAACTTTCTTTGCTGGTCACATGAGTTATACGTGTAGAAAATCCCATAAAATCAAGAAAAAATATTCTCCTGGAAATGAAGTGGTACTAAGAAGGTTTCAGAATGTTAAGGTAATATATAAAAGTGAATTGTTTCTTTACATATCAGCAGTGAATAGAATTCACATCAGCACCAAAAGAATAAAACATTTAGCCTAACAAAAGATATATACAATTTATGCAAGGAAAACTCTGAAATTCTGATGAAAGAGTTAAAGAAAATTTAAATAAATAAGAAAGTTTCCATTGTTATTTGAGCTCTTTATATTTCCCAAATATTTTTTCTGTAAATATGTAATTTAAAATTATAATCTATTAAAAGACCAAAAGGAAATATTCCAAATCATGTTGCGTCTAATAAGTACAACTGCTTTTCATCAACACTATCTTGTCAGATAAAAACTACTACTTTTATATAAAAAACCAAACTCTTAGTTAAAAATATCTTGACCTTTTAGATGTATTCAGAAATTATCTGATACAGCAAACAGCTTTGTTTTTGTACATATTGGAAAATAGTTTATAATACCGTATGCTGCTGATATGAATTCACAAGGAAAGATTATACCCCAATAAAGTTTTATTATGAGAGTTTTTAATCCAGCCATGTTTTGGAAGCACCTCCTGACCTTCTGCTCCCACATGAGCCTCGCTGGCTCTGGCAGCCTCATGGGTGTGCTCTGAGGCTGCTATTACAGGAGGAGCCCCACCCCAGCTCTTGGTCCTCTCCATCCAGTAGGACTGGATCTTCCGTGACCCTGGAAAACAAGTTTCTGTGCTGTTCTCCAAGTTTGGCTTACGGACAATTAGATTTTACTCTTAGACACTGATAACAAACATAACAGGCAATACAGCTAGCATTAGAATAATTACCATGTATATAAGGGGTCCTGCTAAATTTTTGCAATTATTACCCTCTCTTTTTTAAAAATTAATTTGATTGTGAAATAGGTACATTTTATATACATATCATGATCATACTCCACATTGACAATTTGTGCCAGTATATGACATGACTTAATTTTCATTTTTCCCATTCTCCTACCCACCATAAAACTCTCACCTCCTATATACATAAGCTTTGTTTCACTTTTTTTCTTACTATCACCATTTTTCCCTACATTACCCAGTCCTACCCACATTTCCCTCTGAATATTTTCTATTTTACAATATTTAACATACATTCTAGAGCTTATTTACATTTTCAGTTCCTCTTCAACCTGCCAAAGACTAAACCTAGATCTATCTCTTTCATTGTATACTACACTAAAATCAAAATGGAATAGAGACTCTAACCTTAAAACAGAAACACTAAACCTACTGGAAAATAGGTTAGGTATAACTCTTGGAGACATTGGCTTAGGGAAAGACTTTATGAACAAAACCTCTATAGCATGAAAACTAGCAGAAGAAATTAACAAATGAGATCTCATTCTATTTAAAAGTTTTTGCACAGCAAAAGAAACCACCCACAGAGCAGAAAGACAACCAGCAATATAGAAAAAAAATTTTACCACCTGTTCCACAGATAAAACGCTACTATCTGGAATATATAAAGAGCTTAAGAAAATCAATCTCCGTGAATTTAAAGATCCAGTTCAAAAATGGGCATCTAAAATGAACAGACACTTTTCAGAAGACATAAAAGCAGCTAAGAAGCATATGAAGAAATGCTCAACATCAATGGTCATTTGAGGGATACAGATAAAAACAACTCTGAGATTTCATCATATTCTACAAAGAATGACTGCTATCTTGAAATTAGCCAGCAATAAATGCTGGTGAGGCTGCAGAGAGAAAGGAAACCTTCTCCACTCTTGGTGGGAATGTAAACTGGTACAACCACTATAGAGATCAGGGTGGAGATTCCTCAAAAAACTTGAGTGAGAAGTCCATTTGACCCTGCTATTCCCCTGCTAGAGATATACAATCATTACTCTCTTTAGTTTTCAAAGAACTCATAAAATATAGATTATTGTTCTCCACTTAGCAGATACATATGTTTTACCAGTGTGTGTTAAGTGTATGCCCGAAGTAAGTGAGTTATTTGGAGATACACTCTTATTTCTTCCCAGTGTCTAAAATTCAAATCTCCACAGTAGAGAGTTCAGAATGCTAGATACTTTATTTATAACTGTAGTCATCTCAAAACATCCACATTCATTGTCTATGTCTCCAGCTTTCTGGGGATTCAACATTACTCTGGGCCCCTGCTTTCTTTTTCCCTTCTTTCCTCTTCTCATGCCACTAGCTGCCATGTATTTTTCAAATCCTATGTATGGTTCTTCTGGGACAGGGCTTCAGATTAAAAGCTTGTGCTGGTCTCTGCATCTAGCCAGCCTGACTTGACCTCAAACCATCTGTGCCCCTGCAGTGGTGCCTCCGTGGCTTTGGGCCTGGCTCTTCTGGCTTTGTCAGCCTTCCTCTGAAGATCCTCATCTCACACACTTTTGATTGAATCCTTAATGAATCTTCCTTTATTCTGGAGTGCTAAGAAAGACTTTCATGCTTTCTGCAGTCCTGTGTGGTTGCTTACCTGGGTTGCCTCTCCCCTTACTACAGGCCCAGAACTCACACAATTCAATTAACAGAACAAAGGCCAAATCTTTTCTCAGGAATCTCTAGCTTTCCAATAAGCATCCAGTGTTGGCATTAAGCCTGTTTCTCCCCAGCTGTATTTCAAGTAGCCAGATACTTTTCCCATGTGTATGTAAATTATGTATGCCTTCGAGTGGTCTTGAGCTTCCTTCCATTATAAAAGTAGACAAATTTGCACTGAACTGTTTATTTTCATGGAGAATCAATTATCTTCGCTATTTTTTTTTTCAAAAACCGGGACACCTACTACCTTTCACACTTAACATGAGAGCTGTCATGAGTAGATTAATGGAGCATAATCAGGTCAATTTGGAAAAGATAGAAGTGATGAGAGGGTTGTATCATTGGCAGTAGGAATGGCAGACTAAGGAAAATGACATAATTGATTTACACATCACACCAATCTTTAGAAATCAAGTACTCTTCAAGATTAAAGAGAATATAGTCAATTTTTCTTGGCACAGGCCCTGTTTTTGGATACAGAACACAAAGATGTGGCAGTCCATCCGTCCTGAGAAAGGAGACTATGCTGGCTTCAAATGGTGCTTTTATATATTGGTTAGATTTTTACATTAGCATTGTTCTCTATTTCATCTGGATGAAAGAAATAAAGCAATCTTATTCACCAGGAGATTGTTTTGATCACATTGTTCTAACACAGAGCATGGCTCGTTGGCGGTATTCAAAACAGGGGCAAGCAAACTCTTCAAGCAAAACCAGGTAGCAGTTCAGCTGTCGGGAAAGATCAGGAGCAAAACATTCAGTCTGCACCAGGCATCACTTCCTTCCATTCTCCATTTCACACCTTAAAATGATTATTTGCTGAAAGTGTAGGACAGGGACATTTCCTTACTGCATTTATATGTACACTGAACGAAAAAAGACTGTGTGTTAGAATCTAATTGACAGAGAGAAATCGTTTCTCCAATGCTTTTGTACTTTGACAGCCCAATCTTTTGTTATTTAAAAGGAACAGCTGTAGATGTGTTTTTGCTAGAAAATACCATTTCTTCCCATATTATAAAGGGAATGATTTTTGAAAATAAATAAATAGATAAAAATAAAACACACAAGCAAACAAAAACTCTCATTCCTGAGACTTCTCAGAACATACCATGGCAGTTACATTGATCCAGTCATAGGTTTTGTGGAGTAAACCATTAGGAATAAAGGAATATGATCTTTCTTTTTTACAAAAAAAAAGAATTTTGGAGATCACATTTGAACATTTAATTTTACATATTATTGAAGAAGAAAACTTTCAAGGCTGACTGACAAAGTCATTGTTCCTTTGTTCTCTGTATCATATTATTAATGAATTTTCTCTGTGACCCTCCACACACTCATAGCTATATGACTGTTAAGGTACACATTTTGTCGCTAGAACTTCAGTGTACCTGGCCAAAAGGAACGGGGGAGGAGAGTTGCATGGCCATCAATGAAGCAGTCTTGAACTCTCCTCAACTCCAGACTGTACTGAAGCACCATCGTGGTCCCTGGAACTCCTTTGACAAGCAATCAAGTGTTGTCCTGAAGCAGGATTTTGAAAGTAAAGCCAGTCCCTTGCCTTTCCCCTTGCAGCCTTAGTTTCATTGTCCCTGACATAGAGCAGTGTCAGATGCAGTGGTATGACTTGACTCTCAGACCTTTTGAATAGTGACAAAGAAATACTATTTCCGCTTTTACATATGAGGTCCTCACTCGATTTTATTGATCTTCTTATAAATGGTTTGTTTTATCCTGAAAATCTGTTTTATTAAAATTAATTCTCTCTGTTTTCTCCCTATTTATTTATATGTGGATAGATAGATAGATACCTATAAGCTCATTACTAACCAGCAATAATACTATTACAACTAACAATGACTGAAAGAGTTTAACATCTACCTCTTTATTGCCCTTGAGTGAAGTTTACTAAGGATGGATAACTATGCACTGTCAATCAAAATATTTTGTTTGCTTTTCTTTAAAGGAATTTGTTGGATTTATAGTCTTCTTTTAGCTTCAATTTTAAGGCTTGCTTCTTTTGCCTATTTTGATGGTGTTTTAAATTTTAACATGTAAAACACCAACATATTCCCCAAACAAGGGCAGTCCGATGTCATGCCTTAATCTAAGTCTTCTTACACTTTTGAAAACACAGTGCAAAGTGAACATAGCACCTTCACACCAAGATAATTCCATGGGGATAGGTTCTCACTAAGTCTCTAAGTTACTCAGACTGGGCTTGAACTTGTAATCCTCCTGTCTGAGCCTCTTCCAGGAGCAATAAGATCACAAGGATCCATCCCCAGACCTGCTGTGCGCTGCAGGTAACCACTTTTACTACTTTCTTGGATACCTTTTGGGTTTTTTATTATGGTTGTTTTGACAAATATCTGATCCAAGCATCTGCATTTTAGTCTATGACACTTTTTGACTTCACAATGATGCAAATTAATAGCATTCGATAGATATTTCTTTGAATTTTGAGATTTGGATTTTTCTGATCTATTGTTATATGGTACAATAATTCTGTCTCCTGATACTGAGTGAGCCAGGAGCCTCAACACCTGTAATTATGGGGGAAAAGGAGGATGACTCCACTCTGCAGCAGTGCTAAGTGAGCACGCTGGCTTCCTTTAGTGGACTTTCTGTTTGTTTTTAGTCTGCTTATATAGTTCAGCTGGGTTCAAACTCCAGGCGCGATCCTCCTGCCTCTGCCTCCTGAGTGCTGGGATCACAGGTCTGTGTCACCACACCCACTTTATGTGTATCTTAATTTACAATACTTTCAGTTTGATGAGTTTACTTGGAACATAATTCCATTATAAACTGAGGAGCAGCTGTATACGTTTTTGTGTGTTCTTTTTTTCACCTATTTTAGTAAACTGAAAGTGTAAACTTACATTGGTGTGCAGGCTGTTTTTACTGGACAATATGTACTGAAATAATTTGCTATGAGTACAGAGAGATAATCCACCCTTTCCTTTTATTTAAGCTGTATTAGGTGGATTTTCAAAACACAAAGCTAAAAAAAAACCTTTTAAATTAGGATCTTATTGATCAACATTTATGAGCTCCCAATTTTTAGCCAATACAGATAATACTGAAATGAATAACATTATTCCAATGTATTCTGCATTTATATAATGTGATTATAGTATAGATATCTAGAAGTACAATGTCTGGCTCATAGGATACATTTATCTATATAATTAATAGAAGTGGCCAGATTTTTGTCATCAGGCTAATTATTTTGATTTTTTCACCCATGATAGAGGATAATATAGCTGCTATTAACCACTGGTGATTATATATGAGGTTATCATATACATTGATTTATTTAAATCACATTACTGACATTTTTATTTCAATCCTGAAACCTATTTTTCCCAACAAGAGTGTAGTTTTGCTGTGAGATTTATTTTTATCATAGCATGATAACTTCTACAACATATATGTCTTTTAATAGCAAAACTATACCCAACAAATCCTAGATAAAATATTACATATGTATATATTTTTAAAAAGAAATAGAATAGATTGTAGATAAAAATGAAATAAATAGCTGGTCACTAATTTAAGAGCAAGAAAATTATGCTCTTATCAGAAGGCAGCAGGTGGGACTGGGTGCTGCTCCTGCCGTCTCGGAGCAGCTTCTCTGTGAACAGTCGGCCAGACAGACGCGTGGATGAGAATGTATTATTTTCAAAATCCACGATCTATGAAATGCTTTACTGAGAAAATTCAGAACTACAAGTAAATGTGCAGCAAGTCACTTGGAAGAAATCTTTGTCTCGGCCAGTCAGAAAGCCGGGCACCCGCGCAGGATCTTTGGGAATGGGACTGCACTGGGGCCGTGCTGTGATGGACAAGAAATGAGCTCCCATAAGTGAGACAGAATGACCTGTGCACGTCGATCTATAGATCCTGAAACATAGTTCAAGTGTCAGTGTACACAGTCAGGCACAGATGTTCATGTATGCATTATTACTTGTATTTTCTCCACAAAAATTCATGCAGCATATTGAAGTACAGCATCTCCTGAATACACTGCTGCTGGAATTTAAGGAGCCCTGAGTGTCACAAAAGTTAGGAAAGAAGTGAAGCTTTGGGCTTAACACAATTCCCCCCGTTTGTGACCACTGTTGAGGTCTTCACATTACGTCATTGCTATCCACACAGGGACAGAATCAAGAATCCATGATACTAAAAAACAATAAGATGGGAACATTTCTAATTGAATGGATGCACATTGAGGCCATATCCTTAAGTGAAATAATTAGAACACACATATGTAAATACTGAATAATCTCTGGTCCAAAACCTGAAAGTGTGAGAACCCTAATGTATAACAGGTATCATGAAGTAGGAAGAAAATGTTAAAGAGGAACTAGGGAGGAGGTGGGGAAAGGAGAAAAAGTGAAGAAAATATGTCAGAATAGTAGGAAAAAACAGGAACAGGGTCTTTGTCAATGAGTAGGTCTTGTAGGGTTGATCAATATATTTTGATATTGTTTATATTGTATATTAAAGTAGAGTAACAAGGCAAAATATATTCTCAACAACTGTCAGTGTGGGTGGGTATACATTCACAAGGGCTTGATATTGTTTTCCATGTTTAATATATAAGCAAAAATTATTATTAAAAAGAATCCATGGTAGTGTAAATATTTCCCAACAGTCAATTTACTAGTGTTGCAGAAGGGAATTTCTAACCAGCAGTTAAGATCCGTGCTGTGTAGCATACGGCCAAATAAATCTGAGCAATGAAGAGGGGGCTCCATAAATACACAGCTGTCATGATCATTGACCAATTGCTATCATTCTGTTACATTCCAAAATGGTTCCCATTGTTAGTTGTACAATATGTTTTACCTGTCTTCGAGGAGAGTGAAATTAGTCGTGTATGCATTTGGAGAGACCAGTCATCTAAAGCACTTTACCCATCACCAGAAAAAGTGGGAAAGTACCTCTCCCCAGGGAGTCGGAGGGCTCTCATTTACTTTTTGCTCAGGCAAGAGGATGACATCAACACGCGAGCCGCAATCATCCGCTCCCCTTCAAAGGAGTCTCTGTGGCGGGTTACTGTCTGCGCTGGAAATGCTAATGCCCGCTTCAGTCTGATTAGTTGTACTCAGAGAGTCAAGGAGAATCATGAAAGAGGGAGCCATAGGATAATTGCTTTTATTTCACTCATTGCGCAGAGGAAATGAGGGTGGGTAATATAATACAGAGGCATCAAAAAAGGATTATTCTTTAAAATAGGGAGGAGATAAGGCAGGAACAACCCCGCCCCCCCCCGTCTGCACAGCTGTGTAAGGCATAAGAAAGTCCCAATGGAAGGATTGCAGATTCATATTTAATATGGGAATTCTTTCAAATATCTCAAATACCATGGCTTTTGTAGAACGAAACAGGACCACAGAGACCATCTTTCTTTCATTCTCACCGTAAATCATTATATTTCTGGCTGCTGCTCGGCGGGTAATCTAAGAACTGGATTCAGCACTAAAGGCCGCCGGCATGTAGTTCACCATGACTTAGATAACTAAAACAAATGTAAGCTACTTTTCCTAGCTCAACAACAACAACAAAAATTAAGTAAAACACGAAAGGGAGAACGGGGTCCCTAAACTTCATGGTACTTCAGTGGAATTACGAGTTGACATTCAGGGCATAACAAGGGCAAAGCATGGGTGGCTAAGCAAAGAGCTTGATGCCTCTTACACCTTTGCAATGTCAGGAGGTGCCAATAGGTGAGACTCCTTAGTGGAGTCAACAAATGGTTTCTAAAAAAAAAAAAAAAAAAAAAAAAAAAAATTCAAGTACTTTACATTTAGGTACCCTGTCTACCTAAACTCCTGCATGGAGAAAAATACAAAGATAAATTTGCCACCTTTAAAAGGCTTATTCTACTGGGTACCATCTAACTGAAGGAGTGAGCTGAGAGTGAAACACTCCCTGCCTACCTTATCCAAGGTTCTTAATCATCTATATTTTAAAGTTCGAAAGGGCTGCCAGGCTGGAATGTTCTGTTGCTATCCAAATCTCAGCAGTCCATGAAAATCATAAGCTTTTAAAGCTCATTGTTTTCTTCTTACTGAGGTAGCTGAAAATGTTTTGAACAAAAGCAGCCAGACACCTTTTCCTTCTCAGGGGGAGTAGATTAGAGAAATGGCAGCAAAGAGAACAATTCTAAAAAAGAAGAGAACTATCAACTGAGACAGACATTTGAAATAATTTTGGAAAATGTTCCCTGTAGTTGTTTATAGCTTGTGACTCTACAGCACACATTGCTGCTAGGGAACTTCAAGTCATAACCATAGCAGTTCAAAAAGGGCTCAGAAGCAGTAACACCAGCACATCTGGTAAACTCTTCTCAGTCTTCAGAAATCTCCAGAGCTAAAGGTTAGAGTTTTTATTAAATTGTCATTATTCTCTTTAAGTATG
>PVIR01013825.1:0-41519 GCA_004026965.1 Petromus typicus
AAAAAAAAAAAAAAAAAAAAACTACAAGATTATTTTAAATAGCAGGGAAAACAAGTCATTGAAATCATGACTGATATAGGCAATGGACAAAACAGTTTCACACTTTTGTAACCTTTGGAGACCGTGATCTTGTGAATAAAACTATCTTTGGGAAATACCATACTGTGAACGGACACAACCATGATGGGAGGAAAGCTCTGTGGAGCAGATGGTGAATGCTTCATCTAGCCAGAGGCTTCTGGAAATTTGGTGGTTCTAGCAGCTATTTTAGTAGCGATGACAATTTTAGTCTCAGAGGAAACTTTAGTAGTTGAGGTAGTTTTGGTGGCAGCCATGAAGGTGTTTGGATATGGTGGCAAGAGGAACAGCTATAGTGGATTTGGTGTTGACAGGACCCATTTTGGTGCTGGTGAAAGCTACAGTGATTGTGGTGTTAAACAATCATCCTTCAGCGGGGAATGGTATATTCTCCAGTAGTCCCCGCACTTGGGAGTCTGAAGCAGGAGGACTGCCATGAGTCCAAGGACAGCTTGGGCTACATAATGAGTTTGAGACCACCTGGACTGCATAGTCAGACCCTGTCTCAAAAAACCAAAATAAAATAAAACAAAAAACCTTTAACCCACAAAGGGAGGAAACTTTGGAGGATAGAAGCTCAGGCTGTATGATGATGAAGGCCAGTACTTTGCCAGACCATGAGATCAAAGTGGCTCTGGCCATTCTAGCAGCAGCAGTTGTGATGGTAGTGGCAGGTTTTAATACTGACAGGAGACAGAGCTCAGCAGAAGACAGACACAGCCATGTATAAGAATATGTTTTCTTTTGTGAATAAAAAAACAGATAAGGTTATATATTCATATTTAATTGTACTTATGCAAATACCAAAAAGAAAGAAGAAGTCAGCTTCTACTAAGAGGAAGAGGTCAGGAAACAGTAGTGGGACAAGAGTCGGCCATGAATGCCTTTTTATATCATCTTGATACTTAGATCATGTGAGTATATTAAATCATTCAAAACCCTCCACGGTTTTGGGGTTTTTTTGGTTTGTTTTTTGAGACAGGTTCTCACAAAGTAGTTCAGGCTGGCCCTGAACTCACTATGTAGTATAGGCTGGTCTCAAACTCACAGCAATCCTCTTGCCTTAGCCTCCCAAGTGCTGTGATTACAGGTATGTGACACTTTTCCTAGGAAAGATGTCATTTTTCATGACAATAGCTACTGTTTTCTACTGTAGACCAGGCTGCTATGGCCCCCAATAGACCTTCTTATGCTCTGGCAAGTATAGAAGTGACTTCTCTGACCCATCCAAAGGGGAATAAAGGACATGGTCATGCTGCAATGCCTTTATAGAGGAAATTTTATTGTTAATTATTTACCTTAATAGTTTCAGAAAGAGGAACAGATTAGCTCAGTCCAACATGATCGGCAGTTGGCAAAATCTAGTGAAGCAAGTGTTCTGATTGCTAAGGATTTAATTTGGATGCTTTTAATACTTAGCCATCTAACACTTCAAACATAATCCAGAATAAATGCATCATCTCCTTCCCTTTAACACTGCACCTACCTCACTTCATTATATAAAGACCTTCATTAAATGATTCCCAGAGGAAGCTACATAACTTGTTCCCAGAGGAACAAGTTCCCTGGAGAATAGAGCAATGAGGACAGTGCACAAAAGAAAAATTCAAAATAAAACTCTGTATGATAATTTACTACTCTAAGGAAACAAAACCTTCCAATATATTAAGAAATAAATCCAGTTACAAACGCACTAATAGGTCTATGTGGAGAGGTCTGTGAACAACTGAAAACGGCTGGCTATTTACAAGATACACAAGCAGGAACAGTGCACTTAGCCCAACGCTGACCCTCAGAAGCCGAAAGTATTCTCTCCGCTGTAGGCCACATACAAGAATCCATCTTCATCCTTTTCCTTCTCGTAAAGCTGTCCCATGGTTAGGCTTAAAAAGAAAGAAAAAATTGTCATTGAAAACTGAGTGTAGGTTTCCAGAAGGAAAAAGCTGGCCTGAGGATGAAGAGTTTGAGCCCTACTGGCAGGCAGTCAAAATTATTCAGGTATCAGTACCTGCTGTAACCTGCAATCTGTGTTAGGAAGGGAAATGGAGCCATGCAAAGATCAGGAGTCAGTAGATGTAACTAAAGCAAAAGCTGGGCATGGTGGCATACCCCTATAATCTCAGTACTCAGAGGCTAAGGCAGGAGAATGGCTGATTCAAGGCTGGCCTAAACTATATGAGATGCCATTTCAGCTGCTCCTTCCCCCAAATCCCCCCCAAAAAAACCGATGAGCAAAGTCTTCATCCCCTACCCTAGAAGCAGAACCATTTTCACAAGTAAATCCTTTAAAAAGAAAAAAGCCAGCTTCCTGACTGGGCTCTGGCTGGTTAGCACCTGAATGTCTTTTTTTTTCTTCTTTTTTTTATAGTATGTAGTAACTAACTACATTTACTAAAGATCACAGGATGATAGCAAGAACCGGAAAAGGGGCAAATGAAAAAAGGTAAAGGAACAAGTACAAAGGAAAAAAAGGGACTGAGTATGATAAGGGGGGGAAAAAAGGCCCTAAATGTCTTTTAAGTAAGACAAGGAAAAAACTAAGCAAAACAAAGCACCTAAGGCCCATCCATATGTGAGGTGAAGGACCCTGGTAGAGTCAGCAGATTGGGCTCTCTCCTTCAAATGGGTTTATTTGAGCATCTGTAATGTGGACTTCACGTGACAGGTACAAGAGGGTTCATTCTTGTGGAAGCTCCCCAGCCAAAATTGCCCCCACAGATTTACATCAGCATCATCGTAGAGAAGTTATTTCCCACAGACACAGTGTGCGATCTCATTGTACGTAGGATCCAAACAGCCCTCCAGAAATAGAGGGGTTTTTTTTTTTTAAACTAAATGAGTGGGTGGGAAGGCTGGCATCCCGAAGTCATAAAACAGATTGCAGTGGAGGCCCAGGCTAGTGCTGCCACGAAACTGAGTTGTCCCAGCTCCAGGGCGAGTCTAGTAACACCTGCAACCTCATGCCAGCTCTGGCCATGTGACTACTCTCTGAGACAGCAGGACATGCAAATGTACGCTGAGCAGTAGTGTGACATGAGTGGTGGGGTAAGATGATGATCTGAAGTCACTAGCCCAGGCAGGTCACAGGTATGTTCAGATTAGCTGGCCATGGTGGTACATGCTGGTAATGCCAGAATCCCCACAAGTTCAAGGCCAGTCTTGAACAGATGAGTTCAAGACCAGTCTAAAATACATGGCAAGACCTCACTGGGGGAAACAAGTGGAACCCAGGGCCTCAACCTGATAAAGCAGTAATTTTTCTGCTGCTCTGAAGCTGGTACAATGACTGGAACTTAGTGTGTATAGGGGGACATGGGCCACACTCAGAAAGGGTGTTTTTCCTCTCCTTTTCTTTCTGCCTCAATTGCAAAATGAGCTCAGGTGGCTATGTGGGTAGATTATTAGGTAAGAATGTGAGGGTGGAAGAGTATGAATATGAAATGACCTGTCACCAGCACCTCATACAATAAAAACAGTGCTACAGGGGCCCGATGGCCCAGGCCTCTATCCCTCACTCATAGTGAGCTTTTGTGGCCAACTGGGCTACATAGTGAGTTCAGGGCCAACCTGAAATACAAAGTGAGACTGTCTCAAAAACCAAAACAATAATAACAAAGAAACCCAATAAAAACAGTGCTGCCTGTGAGCATTTCTTAATCTGGAATGTATTTATAAATGTGACTCATCTAATTGGGATGTGCTGCAAGTATAAAATACCAGGTTTCAAAGTGTCAAGTAAAACATCTCAATTTTTATTACTTGTTGAAATAATAAAATTTTAGTTATATTAGGTTAAGTAGCTAAAATTAACTTCACTTCTTTTTACTTTTTTGATGTGGCTACTAGAAAATTTTACAATTTTATATAAATTCCCCATGCTCTTTTAATATGCAGTAACACTCCAGAACATGGGAGGATTGGGGGAAGGGCAGCGGTGGGGAAAAGAAGCAGGCTCACTACACTGTAGTCTCCACTAGGAATCACTGGGGAACTATAACCACGCCCATGCCCCACTCCAGGCCAATCACGTCAGAATGTCCAGAGGTGGTCCAGGCATCAGCATATCTTTAAATACCTGAGAGGAATCTAGGGATAGCCAACTTGAAAAGAAATATGCCAGTCCTTTGGGAGATGTAAGGGAGAGGCCAAGTGACTAAGAAGTAGAGTGACAAATTAGGAAGTGAGCAGCCAGCAGCTGACAGAAGTGCATGATCTGGTACCTAAGTCTCCCAAGACTCTTAGCCTAGTGGCTGGGACCACCTAAAGAGAAACTTCTCTTTTCTCTTGAGACTTCTCACACTGAGGCTAATGGGAAACAACTACAGCTCGTGCTGTAGCTCTACTGAGCGCACTCGACTCAGTCGAGGGCCCAAGGTGCCCTTGTACCTGTTGGAACATCTCTCCACTACCATTAACTACATGGGTTTAAATACAATAGCAGACACTGGCAATCCAAAGACAACTATCCCTTAGTGCTCATGGCAATTTTGGTTCTACCTGAAAGATGACTCTTGCTCTTTTCCTAGCAGTAGGAATCCCTGGTGTAACACTTCTAAATCTCACTAAATGAATGTTACTTTAACTTCAGTAGCATATCCCAGATTTTCTGTGCTGCCCAGTGACTAATAATCCCTGGGATACTACTAAGGTAGGCTTTAAGACTCAAGACCTCGGTTTGAGAGAATACAGAACCTGTAATTATGTGGCTTTCATCCCTTTCTGCCTTTAGATTCTACTGTCTTTCACATAAAACTTGGGATTATTAATTTAAGAAGTGTTTATGCAATTATAGATACTAGTAATTCTAACAATAATAGCAAAACATGTGCCAACTAAGTTAACTCTATCCTCACAACAGTCTTCTGAAATAGGCACTTTGGGAATCCACAGAGCAAAGATAAGAAAACTAAAATATGGAGAGGTCAAGTCACAAAACTAGGACCTATTCTTACCATCAACCTATACTCCCTCCAAGTGAATGACTGCACAGCTAGGCCTGTTCTAATGAGCTGTCTGTCTTCCCCAGAGATCATCCTTAGAACAGCACTTCTCAGACACACAAACATTTGTACCAATCATTTGGGCATCAACAAAGACCACTGTGTAGGACTGTGTGCCACACATCTAATAGCAGGTCTTGGATCTCTCTCCTTCAAATTCTATAATATGACAACTAATGGTTGTGTCTAATGACTTAAGGAGTCCAATACTGCTAGGAATTTAGCCCAGTGACACCACACCTGCCTTGCAAGCGCAAGGTCATGAGTTCAATCTCCAGGATTAAAAAAAAGAATCCAATACTACACTTCCCTTTTCTGTCACAAAAATTATAGAGAAGCTTTCCTGAGCTGGTGTAGCACCGTATCTTTATAGTTAAGATAATCAACTTTACAACTGGCCTGGCATGGTGACACACCCCTACACTCCCAACCTTCGACAGAAGCAGGAGGACTACTGCGAGAATGATACTAGCCTGGGTTACACAGTGAGTTCATGACCAGCCTGCACTACAATGTGAGACCCTGTTTCAAAGAAAAGAAACTTGACAATTGATAATGCTCAATACTGAACAGCTGCCTGATTGTGAGATGACGCTGGGTATGATGAAACAAAACTGGCACATCTGGACAGGATAATAATTTGAAACAGCACCTAGGGGACTAGATCACACACATGTATTGTCAGAATAACTTGGTGGAACCAAAAAAATTGTGCCACAAACAGAATTACAAAAAAACAAACTTAAGTCCAATTATGTTCATATTCAAGCTGAGGGCAGGAGCACACACTCCTGTGATCCTGTGATCTCAGCTACCATGAAGGCTGAGATAGGAGGATAAGTTCACTGCCAGCCTGGGCTACATAGCGAGTTTAAAGGACATCTTGAAACGTAGGAAGAGACTATTTCAAACGTAAAATAAAACAAAATCAGGGCCAGCTAAACTTCATATTTAGTTCATGGCCACCCCAGACTACATAGTGAGACTGTGTCTCAAAAATAAAGGTGGTGGTGAGGATGTAGCTCAGTGGTACAGTGACTAGTATGCTTGAAGTCCTCATTCAATCTCCAATAATGGGGAGGGGGGCAACTGTGGGACTTCCAGGTAATATAAAACTGAGTATCAAACAGAACTGCTCTAGCTGGAAAGTGTTGTGAATCACAAGGTAATGGACACTAACAAGTTCTAACTTCTGTTGACAGCCAAACAAAAATGAGTACAGGACAAGGTTTTCATGTCAAAAAGCACAGAGTACCAAATTCAGGTGGTAATGCAAGGAGATAAAACCCAACCTACTCAGCAGGCAAGCATTCTATAACGGAAGACTGGCCTGTCAGTTGAGGAGACATTCCACAAGCCTCTGACAGCATGATCTTTGTTGTCAGAATTCAGAGTCCTAAGCCGCACAGCACTAAGAAGCTCTATGCTGGAAAAGCCAAGAACCCAAACCACAGAAGCAGCGCTGCCACATCTATCCAGCTAAGCTGCCCAGCTGCCGACAGGTTGGATGACTTGCAAGCAGTGCTCCAACCCTAAGGCTTCCTACCTATTCTGGGGAGATAGCAGTGGAAGACACACAAAGATAACCTGCCTCAAGTCCCTGATGCTAATGCACACCAACTCTGTGGCACCCGGTTTTATATGCACTCACCACAGGAGGTGAACAGCAGCAATGCCTCCTTGCAAATTCCAAGTCTGATGAAGAATGAAATGGTTCAAGACAATGGCAGACATAAGCCACAAAACCAGCCTAGAGCGAGGTGGGACCCTAAAGCCCTCCCCATTCCTCTACTCTGGGTCACATGGACATAGGCAAAAGCAATTCTCCAGTGGCAGAATTAACCAGTGACAAAGGTGACTTTGGGCATCCAGAAAGGGCCATGCCACTGAGGGCAAAAAGGTGATACTACTCAAAAGGGATGCTGGCTTAGAACTGCAGGGATGCCCAATCCCCAAGGAATCTGCCCTTAGCACCGAGCAAAGGCAGGTCACGGAGCTATGAGACCCAGTGTGACTCATGAAGCAGCTTGGCTGACGCACACACCTGGCCAGCCTTCTGCTGAGGCTGCTGTGAGCTTCCACCAGACCTAGAGTCCTGTTTTCTCCAGCTGGGAAGGAGGAGTGTGGTGAGGCTGGAGGTGCTTGGGAACTGGAAAGGTGCAGACTGCAAAGTAACAGTAACACAGCCCCAAAGGTACCTAGAGGTTCCAAAACTACATCTTCTTCCTTTTTGTCAGATTTTTCTCTGATATATACAAGCCTTTGTTCCTTTGCAAAAAGAAACCATTTTTGATGAGGAATTTACCCTCCAAAAATAAAAAGTACTAATTTAGCATATTTCTAAATAAAGAATGAATGGACTGTAAGACATCACAACATCCCTTAAGATTTCTTTAAGATTTGAGAATCAGGGGCCGGGGATTTATGTGTGATTCCAGCTTCTGCCTGGCAAGCACAAGGTCCCAAGTTCGATCCCTAGTAACCACATACCACAATCCCAGGCGTGATGACTCATGCCTGTAATCCCAGCACTCGGAAGGCAGAGGTAGGAGGATTGCTGTGAGTTCAAGGCTGACCTGGGCTACCAAGTGAGTTCAAGGCCAGTGTGAACTACAAAGCGAGACCTTGTCTCAAAAAAAACCCCAGTAAAATAAAATTTAAAAATAAAAGAGTTAAGAATCAAATGGGCACTATGGTACACACCTGTTCAAGAATACACAGTAAGAGCTCATCTCAAAGAAACAAAAAGACACCAAGGCTTGAGAAGCCACTAAACACCATAATCTTCAATATCACTGATTTCCTCACATGGAATTCTAACACTGCAAAGATATTTTAATTAATAACACTCCTGTTTCTCTTTTACACCTGGCATAAAGAAGATTCTTGCCCATGCTCTAAAAGAGATGAAAGGGGGCCAGGAATTTAGCTCAGTGGTTCTGGTGTCTGCCTGGCAAGTGCAAGGTCCAGAGTTCATTCCCCAGTACCATACCACAACGACGGGTGTGGTGATTCACACCTGTAATCCTAACACTTGGGAGGCAGAGGCAGGAGGATTGTTATGAGTTCAAGGCTAGCCTAGTCTACAGAATGAGTTCCAGGCTAGACTGAACTACAAAAAGCAAGACCCTGTCTCAAAAAAACTCCAATAAAATGAAATTTAAAAAAGAGAACAAAGGCTGGGCCAGAGATTTAGCTCAGTGGCACTATGCTTGACTCACAAGCACAAGGTCCTGAGTTTGCTCCCCATTACTGAGGTTAAAAAAAAAACCAAAGGCCACTGCCAGATCTGGGGTTCCCTCATGAGAAACCTGACTTAAACGTCAGTGTCTTCTCTCAGTTCTCCCTACACCAAGGCACAGTTCTCCTTCTGAGCTAAATCCTCAGCCTTAAGCCCAATTTTCGGTGCAGGTAATTAGGGACAAAACTCAATTTTCCAATATTAAATGGAAAAGGCAGTTGAAATCCCATTTTTCTTTTCTGGTTTGTTTTTTTGAAACGGTGTCTCACTGTATAATTCAAACTGGTCCTGGACTTATACCACTCCTTTTGCTTCAGTTTTCTGAGTGCTAAGATTACAGGTATGCACCACTATGCCCAGCTGAGACTTCCCCCTTTTTAAAGTAAACAGAACTTAAAACAATTAAGGAAGTAGAATTCTTAGGACTTGTTCCTATTTCTAGAATCAGTATTTAGTACTAATTTAAACAATAATCATGATACCCTCGGTGGTTACCACCCAAATCCAGCTATAAGGCAGAGATAACTGAAACTGCTCCCACGATCCTTGTATAGACCTGTCAATTATGGGAGAATAAGGGCTTTTGTGGGTCCATCCTTTCTCTACTCTTATTTCTCCAGTCACTCAGACGCAAAGACTGAATGAAGGTCACAGGAGGTAGGAAAGAGCTGACACAAGGCTAAATCACAGTGCAGAGGAGATAATGGGGTTGAGTCACATACCAGCTTTAGGAAGCAGACCCTATAGCACTTTCTTTGTGCTCCTAAAAGTGATTATATTTGCATAAGGCCTGATGATCTCACATGTATCCTTTGTTTATAGATGAACTTGTTTCAGGAATAAAATCTCAGGGCTAGGAATGTAGCTGATGGCATAGCACTTGCCTGTCAAGCTCAAGGTCTTGAGTTCAATCCCCAGCACTAGAAAAAGGTAAAGAAAATCCCAAAACAACAAAGAATGGCCCCATCAGGTATTAGGCAAGAAGACATTGTTGGTCCAGCCATTGTAGCACATTCCAATAATTCTAGCACTTACGACAATGAGGCCAACTAAGGCTACATCAATTCAAAGCAAGTAAATTCAAAGCAAGTCTGGATTACATACTGAGACCTTGTCTCAAGGGGGAAAAAAAGGTCATAGTAGTTTCCAAAAGTGCTAAGAGCTGACGCAGAGGGTCCCCGGCTGGTGCTGTCCACATCTTAACAAGTCAGGAGTTGAATTCCTGGTCGCTTAGAGCTACATGTACTCTGCTTTATGTTAAATTCTCACCAGATAAAAAAGCAAATGGGACTTGGAGAAGAAATGGCTAAATTTCTTCTAAATGGCCCCAAGGTAGCCGTAGGTGCTGAGAATCACTTTTCATTTCCAATCCTATCTATTTATTTCTCCAATCTTATTTGTACCTCAGGAATAATGGGGAAGGGCAGCTGGTAAGATCTATACCTATTTTAATTCTGAGATTACCTGGGAGCCATCAGAGAACTCTTAATGTCTGCTTCATTTCCTTCAAGTAGTACCAAAGGATTGAAATGAGGAAAATAAGTCAGTGTCACCAGTCCCAGTTATCTACTTCCTCACACTAAACTACCACATCCAAGAAGGAGGAAACAAGTGCCACTAAGGCTCTCTAGAAGTTCCAGGTGGCATGAAAGCAAGTGACCTCCCCACCATCTTAAGAAGCTTTAAGTGACTAGGGCTGCCCCAGGCTTCCTCCCCTGGTAAAAGGTTGCACACAGCAACATACTGTTGGCCTATGCAGGGAAGTTAGACAATCCCAAGGGTGACAAGATCACCTCTGGAACACCACACCTTCCAGAACAGACCAACAGGGCCCACTGGGCAGTTTCCTCAGAATAGACATCAGCCTTAGAAGAGAAGCTTCCATTCTTCTCCTACACTGCCTCCCTAACAAACACCTGGAAGCAGAGATAGTGAACACTGGGAAAGAAAAATCAGACTAAGAAGTACCCAGGATTTCCTACTTTTAGTGGAAATAGATCACGAAATTTGGTTTAGGAATTTTCTGAAATTTTCAAGGATTTTCAACAGGAATTCATTCTTATACACTGAACTAGCTTCCTGAACATCTAAAAGTCTTTGCTTTTAGAAGTATTATTTTGGGGCGCCAGGATTTAGCTCAGTGACTCCAGCATCTGCCTTGCATGCTAAGGTCTTGAGTTCAATTCTCAGTACCGCATACCACAATACCAGGTGTGATGGCTCACACCTGTAATCCCAGCAATCAGTATCATACACCACAGTGCGGGTGTGGTGGCTCAGGCTCACACCTGTAATCCCAGCACTTGGGAGGCAGAGACAGGAGGGTTGCTGTGAGTTCAAGGCTAGCCAGGTCTACACAGTAAGCCCAGGGGCAGCCTAAACTACAAAGTGAGACCCTGTCTGAAAACAAAGAAACAAGGGCCAGGGATTTAGCTCAGTGATTTGGGTGTCTGTCTGGCAAGCACAAGGGCCTGGCTGATTCCAGATAACCACATACAACAATACCTGAGCGTGGTGACTCACACTCACCAGCAATCAGTACCACATACCACAGTGCCGGATGTGGTGGCTCACGCCTGTAATCCCAGCACTCAGGATGCAGAGGCAGGAGGATTGCTTTGAGTTCCAGGCTGAGCTCAGGGCCAGCCTGAACTACAAAGTGAGACCTCCTTGTCTCAAAAAGACAAAGAACAACAATAGCAAAAAAGCAGTATTACTTTGGGGGGGGGGCAACATGAAACCTACTTTTGGGCACTAGGATAAGATGTGGCCAGGAATTCATACTGAGGGAAAAGGCAGGCCCCAGCACCTGGCTTAGTGCCCAATCAGAACTGGGAAAAGCCTGACCAAGGGCTTAGACAGTCAGTCCATTTTCTTCATTTCACAGGAAACTGAAGATGGGCTGTCAACTGCACCAAAAAGAGGAATTGTAATGCCCCTGCCTAGATTCAGGGCTCAATTCATAATCAAAGATTGCCTCTAGGCAGCAGGACAGTAAAATAGCCAAAGAGACAGTCAAAGTAGGTAGTGCGAGGAGAGATTTTAAGTCTGTAAAAATACTTCAGAGCCCTTTACTTTCAGCAGCCACTTATATTACACCTGAGGATGTAGCAGGGGATACCAACTCTTGAAAGAGCAAATAATTGACTTTATAGAGAGTAAACAGGCAGAGAATTAACTAAAGTTGAGCTTCAGCAGGGACCTTCAAGCTCTTGGTGGAGGGTAATATGGCTGATTTCATTAGTCACTAGAAAAAACCAATTTCACACCTCAGTTCTATCCATGGCTTCAGCCTAAGCAAGTCCTCACTTGGGTTGCAAATTTGCTGAGGCTAGGCTGCACCTTTTCTTTTCTTTTTTAAGTCAAAGCCTTGTTCTATTTTTTAAATCCAAAGCATACAAAGTATTCATACTGTTTATTATTTCCCTGGATCTACTAATATCAGAGAAAATAAAACCTAGACTTGCAGCCTTAGGATTTTAAAGAACTCCAAAGTTTTGACTTCTGTAAGCAGGCAAGCAGATGTTCCAACATTCAAGAGTACTTCTAGCAAACACATCTCACCTGGACTGTGGGACTGTCTTATCCACAAACAGAAAGATTGCCTTTTCAGAAGGAAGCTGGATCCTTTTCCTGATGATCCACATGAATTGAGCCACGGTGATGTCAGATGGAACCAAGTACTTCCGTTTGTCAATGTCAACAATCTGAGAGCCTGAGACTTTTTCCACAATCACCTGGGAAAGTAAACAGAGGTTAGGCCTGATTTCTAAAGCAAGGATCTAGCCCTCACACAAGGAGTTGATGGACAAGGTGTGGACAAGTAGGTGGATGGGAAATTGCATAGCATGAGAAAATATGTGCATGGCTTACTACCCCATAGAACTGTGGAGGTTAAGAATTGACATAATAGGAAATAGAATTGTATAATAGGAAAATAATAAGTGCTTTTCTGTGGTCAATTATATCTCTCATCCCTGGAATGAGAAATACTATTAAGCTTTACAACATTTTACCTGAACAGCTGGGCATGATGGCACAAGCCCATAATCCCAGGACTCCAGAGGCTGAAGGAAGAGGATCACCTTGGGTTTGAGGCAAGCCTGAGGTAATAGTGAGTTTAAAGCCAGCCTGAACTTATAGTGAGACCTATCTAAAAATAAACATAAAACAAAACACATTTTGTCTGGGCAGACACAAGAATATATGTGAGGAGCCAGGCTTGGTGGTACATGCCTATAATCTCAGCACTCAGGAGGCAGAGGCAGAGGCAGAGGCAGGATTACCGCAAGTTCAAAGCTAGACTGAGCTACACAGTGAGTTCAGGGCCAGTCTGAAGTACAAAGCAAGACCCTGTCTCAAAAAAATAGTATGCAGGACCTCAGAATGGACCCACATAACTGCAGAATTAAGATTCCAAAGAACAAAATGAAGAAACAGTGGATGCCTCGCAATCTCAGCTGGCCAAGAACCAAATCCTTCATTTGGCCTGTTGCTTCTCTCTGAACCCATTTTGAATCTGTCTCTACAGTTCCCTCCCAAAATGAATTATTTACAAGCAAAGAACTACAATTACAGGGTGTCCTTTAAAAATCAATCAAGACAACAAAACTATCTCAGGAACACAAGATTGTAAGATGTGGAACATAAGATCATATTTGCTGACTAAAGGGAAAAGGAGTTTCATCAGCTTTTCAGCTCTTTCTTGCTAAGGCAAGATGTTAGCTTCAGAGTGAGGGAAGAACTAGAAGATAGAGACTCAAAGTTAAAGATAATGTCCTGAGACTAAAGTACCACTCGCAAGATGTAAGTAACGGTCTGAGGGAGACTGTGTCCCCCACCGTTCCCAAAAGTGGCAGTGAACTGTTGCCCTGTCCTAGAACATCGTTCCTTACATAATTGGCGAGGGAGCCCAGAGGCAGCAGGCAGCCCGTTGGCCTAGATCGGAAGATTCAGCACTGGGGCACCCGAACAGCACCAGCCCTAGCCTTTCACGCCCTGGTCTCGGCCAACCCCAACTACACCCGCCCGCAGGCTGCTGTAACTGAGACTGGAACCTCAAAGTCAACTGTTGAATGATACAGGGCCCTATCACCGCTCCTACACGGCAGAGGTGACAGCGGGGTGAGGGGGCGGGGAGTCTAAACACTCACCGGAACTCGATCGGGATATTTCGCTCGGATCTTCGCGGATTCTACGCATCTGTGTTCTGTAAAGAAACCGATCGGGCTGACTATCGCGCCCGCCAACCGGCGGTTTCTCCATTCCTGGACTCCTAATCCCCCTTCCCACCGCGACCTGCGCACGCTGGGAGCTCTCATTCGGACGCCCTCGCGGCCGCCGCCCAGTATCCCTTCGCTCCCGAAAGGATCGTGAAGGTGGCACTAGGATAGCAGAAGTCCGACAAGGATGGCGAGGCCTCGGCAACCAAAGCCCAGAGCACAGCATCCACCCCGACCGACCCGGCCCAGAGCGGCCCGAGTGGGGGAGGGGCCCGCCCGCCGCCCGCCGCCCGCCGCCCGCCGCCCGCCCGCCGCCCGCCGCTCCAGCCCTCGCATCCCGCCGTCAGTCTAGCGCATACCCAGAGAGTGGTCCTCCTTGAACATCCACTTCATGGCGGCGGCGGGGAGGGGACCGAGCCGGCTCTCTGAGCCGCGAAGTTCAGCGAACCGACCACAACAACAACGGCGGCGACGGCAGCGACTGAGGGGACTACACGACAGGCGGGACTTCCGGCTGCCCGAGCCTAGCAACTAGGTGGGGGCGTGGCTTCCGGCCCCGCTCACCCGGGCGTCGCGCCACGGGGTTGGGGCTGCACGTTAAGGGGCGGGGTTTCCGGTGCCGGCCTGCGCGTTGCGTCAAGGGCGGAGCCACACGTGAAGCGGAGGTGGAGTAGTGCCACGCTAGAATCCACGCGGCCGCGCTCGGGACCTTGAAGTTGGCGGAAGGTGGGTCCACGGACGACATTGGTGACTTGGGAAGGAGTGTTCAGGAAACTAGGAACGCAGTAGGTTTTAGGGACGGCGGGGGAGTGAAAGTACAAGGTATATTTCATGGGACAAGTTCGCGGCGTTGGCGACAGGCCATTGGGGGTAAGGGTGACCGAAGAGGAGTTTCTAGCGGTTGGCATTGATAAGGGAGCGGCTCAGGGCTTTGGCAGTTTGAGGAGTATTGTTTGGTATGGGGTGACCTGCTAGGGGCTCGAGATTGAAGATAACGAGTTTGCGGGCCCTGTGGGGGAGGGGTAGACTAACAATCCGGAAGTCTGGCTTTGGAAACCGCCATGATAGGTTACCGTGGTTGGAGGAATTCATTTAAACAATCCCATTTGCTTCCTTTATTCGTGAATAAATACTTTTTGAGGGAATTTTTTTATTGTTGTTTAAAATTTGTTAGTATTGTTTTGAGTACATAATGATTATATTAATCGTAGAAAGTCAATAGATGTGCAAAATTCTTAGTTCTTTTTATGCTTCCCCAGGAAGAGAGAAACATTTAAAGAGTCACAGATATGTTTCAGGAGTCTAACATGAGTGGCCACAGGAACCCCTTACCCTTGACTCAGGCAGAAACCCTCTGAGAGCTAGTCATGAGACATATTTCCTTGTCTGGCAGGGGGAATGGCGGCGCAGCACAGTCTGGTTCCTGGGTGTCACCTGCCTGGGCCTGTACATCGAAGTTCTTCCGTAGTGATGTAATTTGCAAGCAAAGTCACCAGTCTGTTCTGGGTCGCCAACTGTGTATGAGCTGATGAACATGTAGGAAGAATGTTCACTTAATTAGGCTCGTGATTCCTGCCATGTGCGTGTGGTTCTGATGCATCTATCAGACCTGTGTGTTATTGTCACACACTTATTTCTGAGAGTTGAAATTCCTCATAAATGCTGTGGCACACAGATTAATTTTAAAAGTATTTTTGGGCCGGGCATGGTGGCACACGCCCATAATCTTAGCACTCAGTAATGCTTAGGAGGCTGAGGCTGCAGGATTGCCACAAGTTCAAGACCAGCTTGTGGTACATAGAGAAACCCTGTCGCAAAAAAATTTAAAAAAAAACCCATATATATAGTTTTGTTTTAAGATATTGTGCTCAGCTATAAGTAGACTTTTTTTTTTAAAGGTTTTTTGAGACAGGGTCTCGCTTTATGGTTCAGGCTGGCCCTGAGCTCAGCCTCCAACTCACATCACAGCAATCCTCCTGCCTCTGCCTCCCGATTGCTGGGATTACAGGTGTGAGCCACGACGCCTGACACTGTGGTATGTGGTACTGGTTGCTGCTGGGGTGAGTCTCCACGCCCAGTATTGTTATGTGGTTACCGGGGATCGAACCGGGTCCTTGAGCTTGCAAGACAGGCGCCAGAACCACTGAGCTATATCCCCGGCCCATAAGTAGACGTTTTTAAGCAGAACTACAATACCGCTAGACCTTTTTAAGTGATCGGTTATTTTCTTTTTTGCTTGTTTTTTTGCTTTGTTTGTTTGTTTTGTTTTGAGACAGAGTCTCCCTTGTAGTTCAGGCTGGCCCTAAGCTCAACCTCAAACTCACATCACAGCAATTCTCCTGCCTCTGCCTCCACAGTGCTGGGATTACAGGCATGAATACCACGCCCAGAACTATGGTACGTGGTGCTGATTGGTGCTGGGCTTGAGTCTCCATGCCCAGTATTGTATGTGGTTATCAGGGATCAAACCCAGGCCCTTGCGTTTGCAAGACAGGGACCAGAAGTACTCAGCTAAATCCCCGGCCGATCAGATCTTTTCTAAATGATCGGTCTTTTTTTTTTTTTTTTTTTTTTGAGACAAGGTCTGGCGTTTTTGTAGTTCAAGTCGGCCCTGAGCTCGGCCTGGAACTCACAGCAATCCTCCTGCCTGTATCTCCTGAGTGTTGGGATTCCAGGCGTGAGCCACCACGCTGGGCATTGTGGTATGTGGTTCTGATTGAGGGTCAGTACATCTGCCAGTGTGTGTGGTTACCGGGGATCCAACCGGGCCCTTGCACTTGCAAGGCAGGCGCCAGAACCACTGAGCTAAATCCCCGGCCAGATCAGTCTTTTTTTAAAAGATCAGTCTACTAGCTCTGTAGTAGAACATGTGCAAGCCCTAGGTTCATGGTGGTCAAAATTTTCTGATAGGGTCAGTGTACTCTGTGAAGTTACAAAAGTCAAGATATTTGGAAGCAAGGAATTGCCAGTGAAATAGAGTGGAACCAGGTAGGGGGTTAGAATCAAGTTCAGTTTTAAGTGTGAGATGCCTAAGAGATACATGTGAGCTATAAAATATGATGAATAACTCTATAAGTCTCCAACTCAGGAGCAAAGCAATAGAAATTATTAAGCTGGATAAGATTTAGCTAGACAGTGAAAATACCAGAGTTGGGAATTTAGCAATGCCTAAGTGCTAAGTATATTTCTTAGGGAAAAATGAATTGCTCACCCTCTCATTGGCAGTTCTCCCAGTCCCTTTGATGTGCAATGTCTTTTTGTCTCTTACCCATATGTGCTTTCTTGGTATCTTTCTTCAGTTTATCGATCTGTTTGGCTTCCCTGATCTGCTTTGATATGTATTTATCACTTTTACGTATTAGGTCATTCTGTTTAGCTTCTTGAGTGTTTAAGAATAGTAGATGCCTGCCTTGAGGGGGTAAGTTAGGAGGAGAAATAGGGTAGTGGATATTTGCTGCTACACATTAACGTATAAACATGCAGGATAAGATGCAGAAGTTGGAGAGATGGGGCCGGGGAGTTAGCTCAGTGGTTCCAGCGCCTGTCTTGCAAGCGCAAGGGCCGGGTTCGATTCCCCGGTAACCACATACCATACTGGGTGTGGAGACTCACGCCCAGCAGCAACCAGTACCACATACCACAGTGCCGGGCGTGGTAGCTCACGCCTGTAATCCCAGCACTCGGGGAGGCAGAGGCAGGAGGATTGCTGTGATGTGAGTTTGAGGCTGAGCTCAGGGCCAGCCTGAACCACAAAGCAAAACCCTGTCTCAAAAAAAAAGAAGTTGGAGAGATACAAAACCAGGTGAGGCTTAGCAACAGGGTTCACAGAGAATGTAAACCTTTTGATGAGAGAGAAAGGTACATATTTTATTGATAAACTTTCTAGATTAAAAAATCAGTGGGATAGGACAAGAGGACTAAAAAGTATAATGTAGATAAATGCTAAAGTAAAAGAAATAATGCTTCAGAAAGTGTTCATGAAGGCCTAAACTTTGACAGGTTTGTGGGGTTTTTTTGGTTTTGGTTTTTTTTTTTAATGGGACAGGGTCTCACTTTGTAGTTCAGACTGGTCCTGAGCTCAGCCTCAAACTCACATCACAGCAATCCTCCTGCCTCTGCCTCCCAAGTGCTGGGATTACAGGCGTGAGCTACCACGCCCGGCACTGTGGTATATGTTACTGGTTGTTGCTGGGCATGAGTCTCCACGCCCAGTATTGTATGTGGTTTCCGGGGATCAAACCTGGGCCCTTGCGCTTGCAAGACAGGCGCCAGAACCACTGAGCTAAATCCATGGCCCGGTTTTGGTTTTTTTGAGACAGGATCTTGCTTTGTAGTTTAGGCTGGCCCTGAACTCACTGTGTAGCCCCAGCTAGCCTCAGACTCACAGCAGTCTTCTTCCTGCCTCTGCCTCCCAGCTGTGGGATTATAGGTGTGAGCCACCACGCCTGGCATTGTATTGGGTGGTACCTGGGATCAGGAACTTGCTTGCATACCAAAACCACTGAGCTAAAAAACCCTGGCCTGACAATTCTTGGGTTTCTTTTTCTTTTTTTTCCTTTTTTGGTACTAGGAATTAAACTCAGGATCTTGTGCTTGCCAGATAGATGAGGAACCACTGGCCTAAATTCTAGTTCCATTCTTGAATTTCTAATAGTAAACTTAGTATTAAATATGTAGAGTTAAGAGAATGTCTTTTTGTGGGTTTTGTTTCAGCTCAACGATGGCTCGTGGTCCCAAGAAACATCTGAAGCGGGTGGCAGCTCCAAAGCATTGGATGCTGGATAAGTTGACCGGTGTATTTGCTCCTCGTCCATCCACTGGTCCCCATAAGCTGAGAGAATGTCTTCCTCTCATCATCTTCTTAAGGAATAGACTTAAGTATGCCTTGACGGGGGATGAAGTAAAGAAGATTTGCATGCAGCGCTTCATTAAGATTGATGGAAAAGTCCGGACTGATATAACCTACCCCGCTGGCTTTATGGATGTCATTAGCATTGACAAGACAGGAGAGCATTTCCGTCTGATATACGACACCAAGGGTCGCTTTGCTGTTCACCGTATTACCCCCGAGGAAGCCAAGTACAAGTTGTGCAAAGTGAGAAAGATCTTCGTGGGCACAAAAGGGATCCCTCATCTGGTGACCCATGATGCTCGCACCATTCGCTATCCTGATCCGCTCATCAAGGTGAATGACACCATCCAGATTGATTTGGCGTCTGGCAAGATCACTGATTTCATCAAGTTCGACACTGGTAACCTGTGTATGGTGACCGGTGGTGCCAACTTGGGAAGAATTGGTGTGATCACCAACAGGGAGAAGCATCCTGGCTCTTTTGATGTGGTTCATGTGAAAGATGCCAATGGCAACAGCTTTGCCACCCGGCTCTCCAACATTTTCGTGATTGGCAAAGGCAACAAGCCGTGGATTTCTCTTCCACGAGGAAAAGGAATCCGCCTCACCATTGCTGAAGAGAGAGATAAGAGGCTGGCAGCTAAACAGAGCAGTGGGTGAAACAGTGTAGGTGACGTGTTGGAGAGGTTGCTGTGCTTAATTAAAGAAAACAGCATGATTTAAACAAATGTCCTTTTCTTTTAAATAAATGAAATAAAACCACAAAGATTAGCTTTCTCAAATGGTATCTCATAGGAGGCTACAACATTTCATACACCTAAATTCTTACTAGTCGCTGTCCTGTTTTTATCAGTGACTTGGCTGCAGTATGTGGTTCCTTCTGTTGAAAGGAAGCTAGAGGCAAACAGTTCTTCACAGAGAAACTTCTAGAGTCTACAGCAGATCCATTTATTCCAGAAGACCCTTATGTTATTTTTTTATTCATTCATTTTTTTTTAAGACAGGATCTCAGTTTGTAGTTCAGACTGGCCCAGAGCTCACTATTTGGCCCAGGCTAGCCTCAAACAGTATTCCTTCTGCCTCTGCCTTCCAAGTCCTGAGATTATAGGTGTGAGCCACCACATCTGTCATTGTGGTATGTGGTACCAGGGATTGAACATGGGACCTTGTGCTTGCCAGGCAGACACCAGAACACTGAGTTAAATCCCTGGCCCCAAGAAGACCTGCACCCAGGAGACTGAACCATGAATGCTGTGAGTTAGAAGTCAGCCTGACATAGACCTTATCTCCAAAAACAGTAAAGGCTAGAGGTGTGGCTCAGGCTGAAGACACAGTTCAGAAATTTTTTTATATAGTGTAAATCAGAAGATCTAAGTCTTCCACAGTTTTTTGGTTTTGGTGTTTGTGGGGTTTTTTTGAGATAGCGTTTTGGTTTTGTAGTTCAGGCTGGCCTTGAACTCAGCCGTCCTGCCTCTGCCTCTCAAGTGCTGGAATTACAGTAGGTGTGAGCCACCATACCCAGCACTGTGGAATCAAACCAGGGAGGGCCCTTGCACTTGTAAGGCAGGTGCTAGAACCACTGAGCCAATCTTCTCAGCCCTAAATGGTTTCATAAGGGACCAAAGGTGATTTAAGTATATAACAAATGTTTAAAAACTTAAAAGATACTGCCATTAATCCCCCTCAACTTAATGTTTCCATCATACTGAGTCCATCTGACTTTCTGAAGCAGTATTGGAATCTGTCTTCACAAAGTGACAGGTAACAGTTTCAAAGTGCCATCTAATGAAAAGCCAGGGTTATAAAAACATGACTTACCAGATGTTGTGCCACACGGTTGCAGAATCCTCAATGTGGGTAAAGATGTTTTGGGGGGTTGCTTTAGGTTTTTGCTTTTGGAGTTGGTCATGCTACGTAGTTCAAGCTGGCCCCAATTTGGTGGCCAGCCTCCTGAGCGCTGGGGTTACATACATTATGCCTGGCAAACATTTCAGATAGGGTAAAGGCACAGTTGGCACGAGGCATGCAAAACGCCTTGTAGAACTAATTGCTTCAGAAAGTGGCCAGAACAGTATGTTTGAAGAAATATTTTGAGGGGGTTAAATTTAAAACCTCCATTTTTCAATCACCTTGTATGTTGCCACTCCCAAAGAGCTTTCAAGTGAAGGGTCAGTAGCACTGAACCAGAAGATAGGTCAAAAGCATTTTGGAGCTGGTAACATTGTCCTCATAGTGGTAAGGACCCCAGGGTGGTTTTCAGATGAGCAGGCCTTGATCTTTGTTGGTAGAGTTCCAGTTCCCTGCTTAAAAGATTGCCTTCAGAATAGGGGTTTCAACTGCTGAGCACAAACCTCACACTATCTGCTGACAGCAGTGTGATGTTTCAGAGCTTTTGACGTACTTTACTGGGTCGAGTTTTTAAAAAATGTGCCCTGTTAGATACAAATTACAAGCGGGGGCACCCTTCAACTATAGTGTTTTAAGCATAACCTAACTTCCGGTAGAACCAGTGGCCAAGTCTTTACGGCACGTAGGTAACATACATCAGAAAGAGCTATGTGCTAAGTCCCTGTCCCTCCAAGAGCTGAGAGAGTACATCCTTGCCCTGGATGCCTTGCTGTGGAATGTAGCCAAAGCAACGTGCAGGAGGCAAAAGTGCCCGGCTTTTTGGTTTTAGCTCATTCAGGTCCCAGGCCAGGACTGCACTGGGTTCATTAGAATTGTTGGTCTTCAGAATGAACTGTATTGGGAGTTAACAGATCATGTGTACGGAGATTCAACTTTTAAACATTTTGTCTCACACAAGTATTACAAACGTTGGTAACGTGCTCCTTCCGCTCAGCGTCTCAAGAGCACGCACCACGTAAACCTCCTCCTCCTGCTCGCCCCACCCTTGCTAGAGCCCCGCGTCCTTCCTATTGGTTCCCCTCAGGCCGTCGGTTGCCATGGAGACTACGGCGATGGCAACAAGGAGAAGCCAAACTTAATCATCCTTTTCGAATCGCGCAGGAGTCTCGGCGTTCAAGTGGTTCTCATGGCGCTCTACGAGCTCTTCTCTCACCCGGCAGAGCGCGGCTACCGCGCGGGCCTCTGCTCTAAGGCCGCACTGTTCCTTCTCCTAGCCGCTGTGCTCACCTACATCCCGCCGCTACTGGTGGCCTTCCGGAGCCACGGTGAGCCTGGCCCGGCTGGCGCGTGACCCCGCGGCCCGCGGCCCTCAGCCGGGCCGGACCTCCTGACTCCCCACTGCCCTCTCCAACTCAGGGTTTTGGTTGAAGCGCAGCAGCTACGAGGAGCAACCGACCGTGCGCTTCCTGCACCAAGTGCTGCTCGTGGCCCTGCTGCAACCCGAACAGGGCGGGTTCCTCGCCTGGAGCACGTTCCCCGCCTTCAACCGGCTGCAGGGGGACCGGCTGCGCGTTCCGCTCGTCTCGGTGCGTGGTTCCCGACTGGCGGTTGGGGGTGGAGAGGGCCGGGCCCAGGCATCCCTCTTGTTCCTAGCGACTCGCAGGCCCCCGGCGCTTGTAACTCAGGTTCTCTGGGCTTGTGTTCCTCAAGAGTAGACCTATTAGGCTGTTCACTTTCTCCCACATGTCCGCAACTCCCACGCCGGCCGCGCCGGCCGTGTGTTCGCGGACAGACTGCAGAGCCTGCGCACAGCAGCAGGTCCGCTGCGAATTTCCGTAGACGTGGGCTGATGAAAGGGGCATGTGATGTGACTCGGGGAGCCTTGAAGGCCGAGCTCGGTTATGCTAAGTCCAACCTCGTGGGCACCAAAAAGCAGGAGTTGTTAAGCAGACTGGATCCGTGGAAACCTAGGAGCTGATTGGTTAATCAGCTGGTGCTCTGGCCCAGCCGCGCCCGCCTGCACTAGTGTCTTTATCTGCCGCTCCATTTTGCTGCTGTCGGGTGAGATTAAAGCATTTTACTGTCTGCAGTTTAATATTTGGTGTAGCGTAAGGGGATGTTTCCTTTGCAGTCACTCTCTTTCCATTTATTTTCCAAAAACATTTTCCTTTAGAAGTGTGTATGAAACGTCTGGTTTTCCTGCAAAATTGAGTCGCTTTATATTATCTCTAACATGGCTGGCGCACAAGGAAAACTTGTGAGTAGGGAAAATGAATTCAGATTTTCTAGCAACTAAGAAAAGTAAAAAAACATTTAAAATATGATTGATAACGTGGATAATTGCAAACAAAATATTATTCAAATTACTTTAAAATATCTATTTTCTTTCTAGTTATAAAAGTGTGTATCATTGTCAGTTATCAGTAACTGGTGCCCAGAACGGTAGCTCACGCCTATAATCCCAGCACTAGGGACGCTGAGGCAGGACGAGCACTGTGAGTTCGAGGTCAGCCTGGTCTACCTGGTGAGTTCAAGACTAGCCTGAAATACATAGCAAGACCCTGTCTCAAAAAAGAAACAAAGAGTTATAGGTATACATAATGACAAAATTGAAGGCTCAGTTCGGTGTATCAGCATTTGCTAATCAACTTTATTCTTTTTTAAGGCCTGTAAAGTATTTTAGGATATAGGAATACTGTAATACATTTAGCTCATCTCTCGGTAGATTTTTGCATCTTCAAACTTTGTAGTTCAGGCTGGCCCTAAGCTCACTCTTTAGCCCAGGCTAGCCTTAAACTTACAGCATTCCTCCTGCCTCTGCCTCCTGATTGCTGGGATTACAGGTGTGAGCCACCACTCCTTTCATTGTGATACATGGTACCTGGGATCGAACTCAAGACCTTGCTTGCACTTACGAGGCAGATGCTGGAACCACTGAACTAAATCCCCGTCCCTACAGCATATTTTTTAAATTGGCTGATTGATGGACTGAATGAATGGGTACACTAGGTCTCACTGTGTTGTTCAAGCTGATCTCTAATGCCTAAGTTCAAGCGATCCACCTGATTCAGCTTCCAGAGTAGCTGTACTACAGGAGCATCCTCATTCCCAGTTTAAATCTTATGCTCTTAAATGACAAATTAAATAAGCAAATAAAATTATCTGTAACTATAGAGAAACAAAAAATAAGATCACAAGGAAGAAAAAAATCAGTGATATATGAGTGGAAATGACACAGTCTTAATTATGTGAATGCAGAAATAAAGTGTAATTAAGATAATTACTTGAGTTGACCTCTCTTGGAGGTGAGAAAGGTGTGCATGTGTGGTGGGCACTGGTGCAAGGGGAGAGAAACTTGGTCTTCACCTGTCTTGTGGGAACTCAGGAGAGAAGGCCAGACCCGAGTCCTGGAGAAGCCAACACCGACATTTGAAGGCCTGGAGGTACCATATTAAACACACTAATCAGGGAAAAACAAGATAAAAATGCTTGCTGTGAAAGCCACATGCTTTCTGTAATATTGTTGAATTCTTTGAATAGTCAGATCTTTAAAAATTATTATAAAATAACAGTAGTAAGCTAGGAGTGTAGGTCCTAATAAGACAGATGCATTCTTGAGGCCCTCAATTCAGGGCTCAGTCCCTGGTGGAGATATTTTAGGATGGCCTTGAACTCACTGTATACCCCAGGCTAGATTACTGGACTTAAATTCACAAGGATCCTCCTGTATCAGCCTCCTGAAGGATTACAGGTATCCACCACCATGTCTAGCAAAGACACACAGTAGTTCTTTAAGTAACTCCTCACTAGTCATTGCTCATTTTTATTCTTATTTGAGATTGTAATTCCTGAGGAGGGGCTGGATCAGAGCTAGTATGAAGGTAGAGACTTAGAGATTTAAGTTTGTTTGTATTTGTTTTATAATACTGGAGATTGAACCCACGGCCTTGTTTAAACTAACCAAGTACTTGAACTATAATCCTAATCTTGGTTTTTACCATGTATTCACTATACTTCCTAGGTTTCACCATTTATGTATTTCTTTTCCAAAAGGGAATACAGACATTCTAGGGAGGCAAGAATGTTGCTCAGTGGAAGAGCATCTGCCCAGGATACACAAGACATATTCATCTAAATCTTGGAATAATTAACTTGCTTGGTTTACATTAAGGTAGCATTTTGTGCTGGTCATGCTGATGCATACCTGGCCTCTAATTGCCACACTCAGGGGGCTAAGGCAGAAAGATCACCATGAGGTCAAGGCCAGCCTGGGATACACAGTATGACTCTATCTCAAAAAAAGGTAGCATTTTGTGTCTTTAAATTTTTTTTTAAGGTTTTTTTGAGACAGGGTCTCGCTTTGTGGTTCAGGCTGGCCCTGAGCTCAGCCTCCAACTCACATCACAGCAATCCTCCTGCCTCTGCCTCCCGAGTGCTGAGATTATAGGCGTGAGCCACCATGCCCAGCACTGTGGTAAATGGTACTGGTTGCTGCTGGGGTGAATCTCCATGCCCAGTATTGTTATGTGGTTACTGGGGATTGAACCCGGGCCCTTGTGCTTGGAAGACAGGCGTCGGAACCACTGAGCTATATCCCCAGCCCCTGTGCCTTGAATTTTGTTAGCGGTTGTTAGGGTTTTTTTCTTTACATTTATATTCTTCTCGGTCATATATTTCTGGTTGTTTCAGTTGTGGTTATGAGGACTGAGGATTTAGCTCAGTGGTACGCACATGCCCTGCAAGTGCAGGGTTATGAGTTTGATCCCTGTTACCAAGGGGAAAAAAAAATTAAGAAAAAAATAAGTGGTCATGAAAACCTACAAAGTCATAAAAATAAAAGTAAGCATTAGGTTTCATTCCCTCATTTATTTCTAGTTGTACAAATTGACCTCTTATCTCTGTAAACAGAAACTTTCCCTTGAGGGCACCACCCATGATCTGGCCCTGCCTCTGTGTACAGGTGCAGATTTTAAACCTAAAAAGCCAAGGAAACCTCTTACTTTTGTGATACTCAGACCATCTTTAATGCACTGTTGTTGCTGTGTTGTTGCTGTTGTTGTTGTTGTCATCGTCTTCTTGTTGTCATCGTTGTAGTCCTCGTCCTTCTGGTGTTCAAGGCCTTGCATGTGTACTTTGCCTGAGCCATATCCCCAACCTGGATAATTTTACACTGTTAGTAAAATGCAAGACCCAAACTCCTTTCTTTTAACCTTTTTTTTTTCTACTCTAGGTGAATGTCTGTCTGTAATTTATAACCTCATTAGAAACAGTCTTTCTCAGTGAAGAATTTGTTTTCCTGGTTGAGCTCTTAGCTTAGGAATCATTTGAAACCATGATTTTTAGCAAATTAAATGCACTTGCTTCTTCTTTTAGTAAGGTTTTAACACATAAGTGAAATGCATATGTTAAACTGTTACTCATTGTAAACAAATCAGTAGGAGACTCAAAAAAATACATTGGCTCAGAGGAATGTGACACATGGATTGTTGGTTGTTACTGAGGACTGGACCCGGGGCTTCCCAGAGTGTGTGCACCCACAAACCCAGTGTCCATCTTTCATAAGATAGATCTGCAGATATTGAATGAGATCCTTTGAAAGAGAAACTGATGCCTATAAAAAGCAAAAAGTTAACATAAATGTGCTTCTGTTTCTATAAAATCATAGAAAATACTAAGAAAAAGCAGGAAGAGGGCAAACCCAGAGCCAGCAGGAAGGGTGTCCTGATGCTCCCTCTGGAAGCTCTGAGCACTCGGGGAGACATAGAGTCAACTGACACCGTGACTGCTCCTAGGAGAGGACCTGGAGTGCTGCCATTGGGGTGGGAAAGAACTGTTTTACTCTGTACCCTTTTGTGCCTTTTAAATTTGGTTCCACAGGAATACAATGCATATTTAAAGTTTTTATTTAATTACGTAGTGTATTTATTTTTCCAGTGCTCCAGGTTTAACGTAGGACATTGTGCATGCTAGGCAGGCAGTGTGCCACTGAGCTACACCCCCAACCGCTAAGATTTTAAGATATTAAAGATAGTTATTTTCAACAAAAAATATAGAAAGTACCCATTATAGACAGTGCACATAATCCACTTGTTTAAATAGGCTTTTCTGTTGTAAGGAAAAGAAAAATTTATTCCCACAAACAAGGACTAAAATCAAGAGATTGTTGCAGTTAGCTGGGAAAAGCTGAGTTTATTACATCTGTGTGGGGATGGGCTGACACTAGGAGAGAAATAGCAACAGCGAGCTAGGAGAGATTTCACCCCTAATGGATGAGCTGTCACTAGGACAGAGATATTAGCAGCCAACTGTTAAAGGAATTAGGCTCATATAGGTATTGAAGGGTTAAGGAACCTGGGATGAAATGTTTGTGAGGTGGGTGCCCAAGGACGTTCTGCCCAGGTGTGTAGACAATCCCTGGACTTTTCGGTGCCAGAGGGTTGTATATTTCGTTTTGAGTCCATTTGTCCTCTTTACTGCTGTTTGCCTAAAGCAGCCTGTGTTCTTTGTCCTGTGTGCTTTGGCCAGGCAGACAGTGTCCATATAGGGCAAGTGCATGATGCCACACTCCTGTCATCCCAGCACTTAGGAGGCTGAAGCAGGAGGATTGTTGCAAGGCCAGCCTGGGCTACAAAGTGAGTTCAAAGCTGGCCTGAACTGCCTCAGCGAGACCCTGTCTCAGACAGAAACCAGAAAATTAAACAGTTGTCCTATGACCCAACATTTCCACTGCTGTTTATATACCCAAGAGAATCGAAGTTCATCTGGGCAAGAACGTGTGCACACATGTTCATGGCAGTGTTGTTTGTAACGGTGGAAAACACAGAAGCACAAATGGCCACAGGCAGAAGCATGAATAAACAGAACATGTGTCACGCACAGACTGATTGATTGTGCCTTTTGCCTGTGATGAGCATTTTGCCTGAGGTAATACCCGTAAGTCCTCTAACACAGTACTTGACCTGCCGTAATTACTTAGTGTTAGCTATTAATTTTTAAGGTACATTATTTCTTTAACCCTCACAATATCCCCAGAATGGGACATCAGACCCCCATCTTGCAGATGAAGAACCAAGAAAGGATGTAATTTGCCATACTTTCAAGTGAAGAGAGCTGGATGGGAACTTAACATATCTTGTTTGTATTTTATACTCTTAGTCTTGTTATAACAGTTTTTTTGTTTTAAAAAAATCTTTATTAGTGTTTTCAACAGTTAAATATTTCCTTCTATAATTTCAGTATAATACTGATTACTTTAATATACTAATATATAATATTAATATATTAGTATACTAATATACTAATATATAATCAGTATAATACTGATTACTTTTTTAAAATTTGTTAAGAGTAAAATTTATGACCTAAAATTAGGCATTTTTATTTATTTTTGTTTTTTTGAGTCTCACTTTTTTAAAAAATTGATTTTATTGGGACATTTTATAAAAACGTTGTAATCACAGTCAACATTGAGAATTTGTACCAGTACTTGACACAACTTCTCATTTTTTCTCATTCCCCTACCCCCTCAAAGCCTCCTACCCCCTATACACATAAGCTTTGCTTCTTTTTTTGACCATTATATGTTTTGTTTCCCTTTTACCACTACCTCGCCTTTTCCCTTTGAATATTTCCTTACTATTTCACAATACCTATCGTACATTTTAGAATTAATTTACACTTTCAGTTTCTCATACCAGAGAAAATATATGGTATTTACACATCTATGACCTATTTATTTCACTTATGAGTATGTCCTCATCAATTTGAGTATAAATGACTCAAATTTATCATTCTTTATAGTAGAGTAACACTCCATTTTATTAAAAAAATGCATCTTCTTTATGCAGTCTCCTGTTGATGGACATTTGGGTTGTTTCCCAAATGTCACAAACTGAGCTGCTATAAACATGTGTGTACATACATCACTATGATATGAATCTTTTAATTCTCTTGTGTATATACCTAGCAGGGTCACATGGGACCTCTAATCCTAGTTTTTTGAGGACTCTCCACACTGATCCCCGTAGTGGTTGCACCAGTCTGCATTCTCACCGGCAGTGGAGATGGGTTCCTTTCTCCCTGCAGCCTCACCAGCATTTGTTGTTGGTCAGTTTCATGATAGCAGCCATTCTTTATGGAGTGAAACAGAATCTCAGTGTTGTTTTCATCTGCATCTCTCAAATGACCAGCAGCGTTGAACATTTCTTCATGTTTCTTAGCTGCCTTTACTTCTTCATCTGAAAAGTGTCTGTTCATTTCAGATGCCCAGCTTTGATCAGATCTTTAAATTTGGGGGGCTGATTTTTTTAAGCTTTTTATATACTTTAGATAGTAGCTTTGTCTGAGAAACAGTTGGTAAAAATTTTTTCCCATATTATCAGTTGTCTTTTTGCTCTGCTGGTGGTTTCTCTTGCTGTGAAGACCGAGCCTCACTTTGTAGCCTGTGCTGGCCTCAGGCTTGGGGAGAACCTCGTGCCTCAACCTCCCAAATGCTGTGATCACAGGCATGTACCACCATGCCTGGCTAATAAAAGCAAACATTTTAAAGTAAACAACTCGGTGGCATTTAGTTCATTCATGATATCCAATCATCACCTTTATCAGGTTCCTAAACATAGTCATTGCTCCAGAACAAAACCCGTTTGGCAGCCACTTTGCATTCTGTGTTCCCTCGCACCCCTGGAAACGACCAATCTGCACTCTCTGGATTTACCTAGACTGGATATTTCATCTAAATTGAGGGCCGAGGATGTGGCTCGATACTTCAAGCACCGGCCTCCTGAGTGCAATATCCCCAGTTCAGCCCCAGTACCAAAAATGAATGAATGAAAGAATGAAGTAATACAATAGGTGATTTGGGGGTGTCATCTTACTGCATCTGCATAAGAGTTTAAGGTTCATCTGAGCTGTAGCCTAGGTCAGTGCTCTGTTCTTTTGCCACCGTTGTATGGGTGGACCTGAACTTGGTTCTCCATTCCACACAGGTGGACATTTTGTTTGTTGGCACTGTTGTGAATAGTATCGCTGTGAACGTGCCTGGATACATATTTGAGTCTCTGTTTTCCATCATTTTGGGGATATACTGACGAGTGGAATTGTTGGGCCACATGGCAATTCTATATTTAACCTTTTGAGCAGCTGCCAGACTATTTTCCACTGTGGCAGAATTATTTAATTTTCTAACTCCGAACACGAAGCCAGACTGGCTCCAGCCAATGTGAGAAACTGCTGCCAGGAGCAGTGGTTTTTAGATCAAGATTTAACCAAATACTAGAAGGCGGCTGTGCAGTTGCTAATTTGGAAAAATGCTTCCAACATTGCAGCACAGCCTCTGCCCTCGTGGCCCATGGGGTGAAACAATCTAAATCCCTGAGGTTTTTTATTCTCAGTGTTGACTGTGATCAAAACATGTATATGAAATGTATCAATAAAGTCAATTTTTTTTAAAGGTGCAGAGGGTGCTGCGGGGCCCCTTCCTCCCTTGGGACCTCAGCCTGTGTCTTCTTGGTCGCCTTAGCACTGTAGCCTGGACTAGGTCGGGGTTTCCTTGCAGTTCTCACTGCCTGCCCCATGCACGTGTCACAAGTGCTGCCACAAAGAGAATCCCAGATACAACATAAGACAGCATTCGAGCTGGACATGTGGCACTCACCTGTAATCTCAGTACTTTGGGAGGCTGAGGCAGGAGCAGCCTCGGTGTGAACCTAGCCTGGGAAATTAGCAATTTCCAGCTGGGGACAGTATAAGAGCATTTAAAAATAGACTAGCTCGACATCATTCTTTTTTTTTTTTTTTTTTTTTTTTTTTTTTTTTGAGTCTTGCTGTGCAGTTCAGGCTGCCCTGGAGCTCACTATGTAGCCCCGCTGGTCTGAACTCACACAATCCTCGGGCTCCCAAGTGCTGGGATTACAGGCCTGCTCCACCATGCCATGCAATACACCATTTTAAAGCCTGCTGAAGAAGCCAGATGAAGGAGATTTTCTTCCTTTCATTATTTTTTTGGTTTGTTTTTATTTATTTAATTTTTATTTTGTTGGTGGGAGTTACCACACAATCACCTTTCTGTCATTCATTTTCTAATACCCAAGTTACTACATATTTTCTACACTAAATTCCCTCATTAAAATAGCTGTTTCAGGGCTGTCGATTTAGCTCAGTGGTTCCAGTGCCTGCCTTGCAATCAAAAGGGACTGGGTTTGATCCCTGTAACCACATACAACAATGCCAGGCATGGAGACTTACACCCACCAGCAATCAGTACCACATACCACAGTGCCGGACATGGTGACTCACGCGTATAATACCAGCACTCAGGAGGCAAAGGCAGGAGGATTGCTGAGTTTGAGGCTGTGTTCAGGACCAACCTGAGCTACAAAGTGAGACCTTGTCCCCACCCCCCAAAAAAACCTTTAAAAAAATAGCTGTTTTAGTTCTTCTGCTAGATTCTTATTGATAAGGGTGGACTGATTTGCATTTTCCTCCATCTCCCTACTACTGCCTAATTCTGGAGCTTGAACCTAGGGCCTTCATGCTGAGCTACATACCCACCCCTATCTTATTTTTTATTTTGAGACAGGGTCTCGCTAAGTCATTAAGTTGCCCCACTTGGATGTGATCTTGCGATCTTCCTGCCTCAGCCTCCCAGAATGCTGGGGTTAAAGGAGCACACTACCTCTGTATCTTTAAAGTCGTATTCTCTACCACCAGAAATATGAAGTTAGAGCTGATCTGAGCTATTACAGCAGGAGCACAGAATCAGGAGTTGTAGCCTAGTTTACTTGTGTTCTGTACCATCTTTCAGCCTCAGTTTACCTATCAAGAGGCATTATATTTCCTTCCTATCTCTGGGAAGTGTGGAGGGATCAGATAAGTGACGTGAATTGTCTCTACCAGACAGTGAGGGACCAGGTTTCAGACACTGACCAGCTCTGTGCTAGGCATGGGGACGCTCACACCTCCACGTACCAGCATCATCTCCACCTCACAGCAACGCCTACGTTGAACTAAATGAAATGGAAGAATCGATTTCATCCGAGGTCCAGGCGATCACAGACCCCTGCCGTCCTTGCCCACTCAGGGGCTGGAGCCCAGTTGGCACAGGTTCCTGTGCATCACCGCTCATCCCCTGGCCTTCTTCCCACCGCAGTGCTCAGGCCTGGGTGCATTTGGAGCACCAGCCCCTACATCACCTGGATCCCTCTCCCCAGACATCCCTGAGCCTTGTCACCGCTCTTCATGACAGTCACTGTCAACCCATGTCATCCTGAATTTTCCATAAAAAACTGTGACTTTTGCTCTTGTCGCCCCTATTTCAGCCTGTTTCTCTGGCCAGGCACTTGACACAACCTGGTACTTACTGTTATGGTTTTCCCTATCTTTCCTGTTAGGAACCTTAGCTCTATTAAGATGAAGATTTTAGTATCTCAAATCTTGTAGATCTTCCAGTGACTCCAGCAGCCCACTGTGGCATATGTGCCGCACGTCTGCCACCACTGGCCTACTCAGGGCCTCAGAAAATACATGATAGATCAGTGAGAGAATTTACAAAGTGCTGGATCTTTATCCTCCATAAACTTGAAACCAAGGATGGACAGGAGCAAATATGAGACTGTTCTCAAAAAGATTTGTCCTAAACAGTATGGGAGCGAGGGAGAAAGGGCCTACGTGTGAAGTCAAAGACCTGATCGCAAGTCGTGTCTTCACCGTTACTACCTGTATTCCACTGAAAATCCCAGCTCTCTGAGCCTTTATTTTCTCTTCCCTGCAGCGAGATAATACACTCTGCCCAGTAGACCTGACTTTTTTGTTGTTGTTTTTGAGACTGAGTCTTGCTTTGTGATTCAGGCTGGTCTTGAACACTCTAGGTAGCCCAGACTGCCCTCTACCTTATGGCAGTCCTCCTGCCTCAGCCTCGCTAGCCTGGGACTACAGGCATGCGCCACCACAGCCAGCTACCTCCCAATTGTTTTGTCTACCTATGATTTGTGAGCTATGATTTATTTTTTGCCCTCCTTAGATTTTTATTGATTTTTTTCACTTTTATGTCTGTAATTTATAAAGTATGTGCGGTTTAGATGCCTTGCTGGTTTTGCTGAGCTTCCTGTCTCATTTTATTGATTGTTGTGAAAAGATGCATAAGGCTTAAAGTACTGACTTGATTGATGAGTGAGACAGACCCCATCAACAATCCAAAGCAGGGGGCCGGGGATATAGCTCAGTGGTTCTGACGCCTGTCTTGTAAGCACTAGGGCCTGGGTTCAATCCCCGGTAACTACATAACAATACTGGGCGTGGAGACTCACGCCCAGCAGCAACCAGTACCATTTACCACAGTGCCGGGCGTGGTGGCTCACGCCTATAATCCCAGCACTCGGGAGGCAGAGGCAGGAGGATTGCTGTGATGTGAGTTGGAGGCTGAGCTCAGGGCCAGCCTGAACCACAAAGCGAGACCCTGTCTCAAAAAACCTAAAAAATAAAAAGAATCCAAAGCAGGCTGTGGTTTAAGAATGTATAAATAGTTTGGTGATTCTATGTTGCATTTGCTTGGGAAATGCAAAATAACTAGATGAGGGTTTTGGTTTTTTCTGTTTTCCTATTTTAAAAAGCTGGTTTGGGGGGCCAGGGATTTAGCTCAGTGGTTCCAGAACTTGTCTTGCAAACACAAGGGCGGGGGTTAGATTCTCCTGGTAACCACATACAATACTGGGTGTTGAGACTCACCACACCCACACCTGTAATCCCAGCACTCGGGAGGAGAGGCAGGAGGATTGCTGTGATGTGAGTTTGAGGCTGAGCTCAGGGCCAGCCTGCACTACAAGGCCAGACTCTGTCTCAAAAAAAAGCTGATTTGGAGTAGGAGTATAGCCTAATGACAGACAAGCCAGGGGGTGTGGAGGGATCAGATTAGACAGTCACACTTGAGCCACAGGGTTAGTACCTCAAAGAAAAAACCTCTGGAGAAACAGTTCTGATGTACTATTACAATTTTCTGTGCGATTATAGACATATTTATTTTGAAAAGAAAATAAGAGGCAGATGTGGTACATGCCTGTAATCCCCACACTTGGGAGGCAGAGGCAGAAAAATTGCAGCAAGTTCAAGGCCGGCCTGAGCTACAGTAGAGAGTTCGGGGCCAGCCTGTACTACATAGCAAGACCCTACCTCAAAAAACATGAAAAAGAGAGAAGAAAACACCAGTAACAAAATGAGACCGAAGCTATTGAGGCTACAGCCACTTCACGGTCTGTTCTATATACCCGCTGGAGGCCTGGGTGCGAGGCGGTGGGGCGTGTGTGCTGCAGTCTGCCTGGGTACTGACCCGCAGGCGCCCATTAGCTTAGCCGATGCTGCGTACGGAGGTCAGTGGGTCACTGTGTCCGTGCAACAGCACTGTGGACTCTTCTGGACTTATTAGAGATCTGGGCCACTGGCTCTCTTTGGGTTTCCTAGGCTAGAGAAGAAGACAGGAACGCAGATGGGAAAACGGACATGTTGCATTTTAAACTGGAGCTTCCTCTGCAGTCCACGGAGCACGTCCTGGGAGTGCAGCTCCTCCTGACCTTCTCCTACCAGCTGCACGTGAGTCCACCCTCAGCAGGGCCCGGCCTCTCCCTTTCGGCTTTCACAGAACAGCCAGCCTCTCACTTTCCAGACACCGTGCTGTCCTGAGGTGTCACGGGAAGTATAACACGGGCAAATGGAGTGTTCTTCATTGAAGACCTATTAATTTGTAGATAATGAGAAATAGCTCAGAGGGTCCTGGGCAGAGCGTCTCCCATAGACTGGCCCCGGGCACATAACAGCTTCAGCCGCAGAAGGGTGACTGACCCAGAGCCCTTCCGATCTGACAGCAGTTGCTGTGGCTTTTCTTCCTCGTGTCCTCAGAGGATGTCGACGTTCGTGATGCAGAGCATGGCCTTTCTCCAGTCCTCCTGCGCGGTTCCGGGGGCCCAGCTGTCTGTGAACGGAGACCTGAGGCTGCAGCAGCGGCAGCCGCTGAGCTACAGCGGCCTGGACGTGCGGTACAACGTAAGCATGCGCGGCAGCCAGCCCTGTCTCCGTCTGTTTAGCACCTTCTTCGAAGAAGCAGAAATGAAAGTTGGGAATGGCATTTCCCTGCGGGTAACACAGACAAGCACTCCTGAAGAATCCTTGCAATGAATTCTTTCAAAATATGGACACAGTACTCCCGAATTTACACCTATGCAGAGAGAGAGAAAAATGTTTTTATTGACGAACTAAATTGTTTATTGCTTTCCAAGTGACCATGTAAAATGCTCGTGGTAAGCATTTTTAAAATAACACCAGCCGCTATTTATTGAACACATAATATGCCAGCCCTGCATTAGGAAGTTACACCGGGTGTGGTGGCGTAAATGTGTGGCCCCAGCCCTCAGGAGGCTGAAACAGAAGGATCACTTGAGACCAACCTAACTGGGCAGCATAAAAGACCCGCATTATAAGGGGGAAGAAAGGTTTCCACACACCCGATTTCACATTCCAGCAACCTCCCAAGGTACTGATACTTGTCCCCTCTCAGCCTAGCACTGCTGGGCCCCAGCTATGCTGACCATTTGTTGTTCTAACTCTCAAAGGAACAGTGCCCGCCTCAGGGCTTTTGCACTTGTCATTCTGCCCGGTGTCTATGGAGTTCCTTGGGCCACTTATTCCCTGTGCAAGGCCCTTCCCTGACCCTTTCTCAGGCAGGCTCCCCACCACCACCACCACCCAACACGCACAAGTTTCTGCTGCCTTTGGTTTCTGTCTGGGGGTTAAAAGTGCTGACAAGCTGTGTACTGTCACCCCAGTGCTGGGAGAGGGTAGGCACTCAGCCATGACCTCCTGCTCGGTCCTAGGTGTCTGTGATCAACGGGACCAGCCCTTTCGCCCATGAGTATGACCTCACGCGCATCGTGGCAGCCTACCAGGAAAGGAACGGTGAGCCATGGGAGGGGCCGTCTCCGGGGCTGAAAGACCCCGGGCTGGGTGAGGCAGTGGAGACCGAGAACCCTTGTCACCCTGAAGCTCTCAGGAGCTGTGAAGCTGCAGTGATAGGATGCGGGACCTGACCTTTCTGCTGTTGTCACCTTCCTGCCGCCTGCGCCTCCCTCTGACCCCAGCAGCTCTGTCTGGTCCACCACCGGCTTGATGGGCTGCCTGCAAGGGTTTCTAACACGTACACAGGCCTAATGGAGTTGTTCCTCTACCACACGGTAAGAGCAGCTGAGACACTTCCTGGAAGCGAGGCGGAGTCCCCGCAGTACGGCCCCTAGAGAGCAGAAGCAGCCGTGATCTGGCCGCAGGCACCGTGCATTCAGTCCTCACAGGGCAGGGGCCCGGCCAGGCTGTGCTTAACTCTGGGCTGGGCTGGCCGGTGACCTGAGGTTTCCTCTAAAGGGACTTTATTTTTGAGACAAGGTCTCTACTTTTTTTGTGGTTGGGCTCACTTTGTAGCCCAGGCAAGCCTCGAACTCACAGCAGTCCTTCTGCCTCTCCCTCCTGAGTGCTGGGATTATAGACATGAGCCACCACGCTCAGCATCGCTCAGCATCGCTGTGTGGTACTGATTGCTGATGGGTGTGAGTCACCACACTCAGCACTGTGGTATGTGGTTAAATGGAATTGAATTTGAGACCTTGGGCTTCCAAGGAAGGTGCTAGACTCACTGAGTTAAATCCCTGGGCCTCTCTGAGGGGATTTTGTCTGTGGCCGTACCACGTTCCACACTATTGAAAAGGTTACTCCAGACCCATGGACAGGACCCAGACATTTCACAAGTGGTAAGGGCTGCAACTGCTGTATTTATTCCTACTTTTGCTTATTTGTTTTTGTTTTGTTGTGTTTTGAGACAGGGCTTCATTATATAGCTCAACTCAACTGTGGAACCCAGCCTGGCCAAGAAGTCACTGTGCAGGTCTTCCTGCCTCAGCCTCCCAAGTACTGGGCCTACAAACGTGTGCCACCACACTGGCTTCTTCCTCTTTTTTTTTTGTATCAGAAATCAAACTCAGAACCTTGCACTTGTGTGGCAGGCACTGGAACTGCTGAGCTAAATCCCCAGCCTTCCTTCCCCATTTTGCACAAAATAACAGCAACACTATCTCAATACTAGGACTTTTAAAACAAAACTAAAAATGACTGACCTATATATGAACTTTTCTCCCTTTATTTCATTCACTCTATGTCCCGTATGGAGATTTTTTAATTGATTTTATTGGTATATTTATATATACATTATGATCACATTCAACATTGAGGGCCTGTGCCAGTACATGACACATCTTGATTCCCATTTTTTAAGATTTTTTTTCACATAGTCATTATTGGAACACTTTGGGATCTAAATTATATTTTTCTAATTATACAATGTAAGTATTTACCCCACACTGCTAAAAGTTAGGATAGTATGTTTACTAGCACTAAGTACTCCTTCAGTTAGTTATTCAGCAACTGTAGAACAGACTGTTTCCAAGTTTTCGGCAAAAACTTTACCAAATAGTACAGGGGCAACTTTATGCGTGGTTTCTTTCCCTTTTTGTTTCTTTGGACTCTAAAGAGCAGAATATACCTCCCACCCCCAGGAACTGGAGAATACTTAGAGCGCAGCCCTCAGGATTTCCTTGCTGAAGGGCCACCCGGATTAATGGTGAAGTTTGTGTTGCAGTCACCACCATCCTGACCGACCCCAATCCCATCTGGCTGGTGGGCAGGGCCGCAGAGGCTCCGTTCGTGATCAGTGCTGTCATCCGATACCCCGTGGAAGTCATTTCATATCCTTTCTGATGGACAGCCAGCTGGGGCCCGGTTTCTACCCGCAGAAGGGCGCTTGGGTCCTGAGCAGGAACAGATGTGACCAGGCTTAGGTTGGAAATTGCTGCTGCACTGAGCCTCCCTCCACCCCACGACTCTGTCTGTTCTTTGTTACAGGAAAAAATTCATTTCCTGTTCATATTGCCTCCTGAGCAATTCTCCTAGGTAAGGGTCGGCCCCATGATAATCCCTTTTATCTCTGGGGTATTTGAAACATTCTTAGCATTTCCTATGACCTGAGCCTGGGTGTCACGCTTCACCTTAACTAGCCTGACTTATCAGCCGGGATTCTGGGAGATGATCAAGTTCGCCTGGATTCAGTACGTCAGCATCCTGCTCATCTTCCTCTGGGTGTTTGAAAGAATCAAAATATTCGTGTTTCAGAATCAAGTGGTGACCACGATCCCTGTGACACCCGTGGCACAGGGAGACTTGTACAAGGAGCACTTGTCCTGAGAAGACTTGCTGCAGACTCTGCGGCCCCGGGCTCCCTTGCTGTTGGGGCGTGGAGAGCCGCGGACACCTGCGGGCTTGTGTGGTTGCCCCTCAGGGACAGCGCTTTCCAGTTTTGCGTTACACAAACTCTGTCTGCTAAGCACCAGCAAAACTCACAGGCCCAGGTTTGTGGTGAGGTCAGAGGGCTCCCAGAAGCTATCACTTGTTTTTGTGTGTTGGCTTGCCTCACTCTTGAATTTCAAGAGAACCCAAGACCTTGCGATTGCCAGGCAGGCACAGTGCCCTGAGCCACATCCCCAGTGCAAGAGTCCCATTTCTGGTCAGGCAGAGATGTCGTTCTTTTGAACTAGAAGCACTGAGTATCTCTTCCCACTATTGTAATCCACTCGACTATCTTCAGGCCTCTCATGATGAATATGCAAATCCCTGGCAGCTTCTACTCCTGGGGATCTACAGTTCCCTTTCAGAGCTTTGATTTCCAGAGGAGGCCTTCAGCCTGCGGAGGCGCCCAAGACCACGCCCTGCAAACCCACAGGGGCGCGGGCTGAGGACCCCAGGACTGTTCACCTGTCTTCAGCCTGACAGACAGTGTCTGTCACCAGCCCAGCTGAACAGGCCCCTGTGCTTGCCTCATGGCGGCTGGCACTCTGCCCTGTCCCTTGCCCTGTGTCTGTGCCCCTGAGTCAGAAGTGCTGTTTCACTCAGTCCCTCAGCAGCAGTGGGGGGCGCAAGGGTTATAACAACAGGTTCTTTCTCTCTGGCCCTCACCCAAAAGCTTGGACACTTGCCACCCCACCCGGCAGCCCTCCCTCTTCCTAAGAGGACGTGGGTGACAGAGGAGCCTTTGTTGGTATTGACTCCCCGGCCCGACAGCCGCAGGGTTTATTTGGAGGGTTGTGCGATGACCAGCTACTTGCGTGTCTCTCAGCTAGGAACAAGGTGACCAGCACTGGGGAAGCTTTGGGGGGACATGACAGGAGGGACTGAAGAGGCTACTGGGCAGGGGTGCAGTACAGCCTGGTGGCTAGCAAGAAGACAAACAGAGCAGCAGCCAGCCGACCCTCGTGGCAGAGCAGGTGTCTACAGGGGGAGAGGAGGCTAGAAAGGGCCTCTGCATGCAGAAAACATTGGTTATTCAGCGCATTCCCACTCTGGGCGAGTGAGCAACTTGGAAGGCCGGGCAGGCCTGCTCTGGTCTCCGGCATGTCCTCAGCACGGGAGAGGCACACCCTCTGGGACCCATGCTTCCTGCCCACCTACACGTCCTTCAGTGCGTGCCTCAGTTTACCCTGAGGTTCAGTTCTTATTTCCAAAGTACCTTTTCTTTCAAGCTGACCAAAATAAGACTTTTGTTTCTTAGGTGTGTGTGTGTGTGTGTGTGTGTGTGTGTGTGTGTGAGTGAGTGAGTGAGTGACAAGGTCTTGGTACACAACTCAAACTGGCCTTGAGCTCACTGTAGCACTAGCCAGCTTTGAACTCAGGGTGATTCTCCAGCCTCAGCCTCTGGGATGCTGGGATTATAAGCATGCATCACCACACCTGTCAACAAAATAAGTGTTAGAAGTAATACCTTGAAATATTCAAGCAGAAAAATTCTCTTTTATTAGTTCCTCTGACATTCTTTTACTATTTAGGGATGTTTAGATGCCTACATTTTTTTCCTGAGATTTAAGTGAAAACTGGTTTCTGGTTTAAAAGTCTAAAAGCGAGTGAGAATTACAAAAAATAAAGATGAGATATGGAAAGATGGCTAAAGATAAACATTTGTTCTACATTTTATTCTAATGCAGATTTTGTATAGAGTTTCGATAATGTTTTATAACTTTCTAATTAAAATGAGCAAAACAGAAGGTCGTCTGTATATTCTGTACAACGAAAGGGCTCGGAAAGGGAGAAGAGCAGCGAGGGCAAAGGTTGGGCACATTTCTCCAAGTTACTCACCAGCAGCCAGGGCTGCCAAGGCACTCTTCGGGCACCTTGGAGTTTTGTCAGCGCCCTGGCAGAGACCGCCTGGTCCGGTCCCAAGTCAATCTGAGTTTCCCTCGGTCGGAATCCACAAAGCATGTGGAAGCCACAGCCCGGAAAGTTACAGCTGCGACTGGGGAGCGTCAAATCGTTCGCAGTTCAAAGGTTGGTAGTTTCCGAACCTAAACCACACAGCTGAGGTGCAGGAGGAAAAAAGGTGAGACAAACATAGGGCCAGCTCGATTGCGACCCACAGCTAAATCGGGGCTCGAGATAATTATTCAATATGGGAGTGGTGGGGGAAATTTCCTACTTCTGTCAAATGATTAGTACAGCTTCTGTGTGAATCTGTGGCTGCTGATGCCCGGTGTCGGTTTCCTTGTGCGAGGTTAATAAAGCTCTTGGCCCCTTCTTTCCTCCTCGCCCACTCTCTTACTCCTCATATTCATGTTTGGACTTTTTTTTTTTTTTTAAGTGATACTGGGTACTGAACTCAGGGTCTTGTCACTGAGTTACATCCCCAGCCCTTTGAATTTGTTTTGGACATAAGATCAAGCTATTGCCTAGACTGCCCAGGCTGGCCTTTAACTTGGAATCTCCTGCCTCAGCCTCCCACCCCGTCCCCCCAGTGCTGGGATTACAAACCCGAACCACCACGCCCCACCCCACGGTTAAGGATCTTAATTCATCTCGCCCCCGCCTTGGGGAAAGACTGCACTGACACTCATTTTCACTCCCCGCAGCAGGGAGCTGCGGAGCGCAGTGCGGAATACAAACCCCATCCTCTCGGCTCGCCGCGTTCTGCCCTGCTGTTTGTAAGGGAAGGAAGTTTTCTATTTTCTGATTGACTCTTACCCTGTATTTATGGGGACTCGCAGCCCTGCCTGCGCCTCTGGGTGCGCGCGGGCGTCGGGAGGCCGGGAGGAGCGGAGGCGGCGCGTCCCCGGCTCTAGGCGCTCGAGCCTCTGCGAGGCCGAAGCGAGGTCCGGCATTCAGGTCTCTGCGCGGCGAAGATGCCGCCACGGGCGAGCAAGCAGGGCCGGGGCTGGGACTCGATCCCGCACAAGGGCCTCTTGTCCTCCGGGGAACGTGTGTCGGCCCGGGGCAGGACCGCCGGGGCCAGTTCGCGGGAGCCGGGCCACAGCCCGAGCCCGCGGGGCGCAGCCTCCCGCCCGTCCTAGAAGGTGGCGCCACCTGGCCAGAGGGAGCGACCCGGCGCCCGGCCTCCGTTCCGCGCCGGCGGGGGGCGCAGCTACGTCGGGGCCGCGCGGGGCGCCCGGAGCGGCGGCGGCTAGCGCGCAGGTAGAGCGGGCGCGGCGGCCTGGACACGGGGTGAACCCGGATCCACGCCCGTCTGTTGCGGAGGTCCCAGCGCTGGCCTCTCAGACCCGGACGGACCCCAGGGAAGGGACGCGCTGGCCGCGGGGAGAGCGGGGCGTGGAAGGCTCGGCGCCCTCGGGGTCCCGCCCGGGCTGGCCCTGGTCTGCAGGGAAGGCGAGCGTGACGGTCCGCGGGGGCTCGGCGCTCGGCTGTGGGAGGTCTGGTCTCTAGAAGTCCACTTTTCAAAGGGGTGGCCTGCGGAAGCTCCCTGAGGCTTTTTCACAGCAGTTTGGAGGAAAGGTAGTTTGCGGAGTGAATTCGGGAACCAGACCCGAGCGCATGTTGAGTCCTGTGACTTTGGGGAACTGGCTGAACCTCTCTGGGCCTTGGTGTGTGCTGACTGTCCATTCTCTGCCCTCTTAAATCAGAAGCAAGAAAGTCAGAAATCCAGTTTAACCCAAAACTATCCCCTTTTTTTTTTTTTTTTTAGGTTTTTGAGACAGGGTCTCGCTTTGTGGTTCAGGCTGGCCCTGAGCTCAGCCTCCAACTCACATCACAATCCTCCTGCCTCTGCCTCCCCGAGTGCTGGGATTACAGGCGTGAGCCACCATGCCCGGCACTGTGGTATGTGGTACTGGTTGCTGCTGGGTGTGGGTCTCCACACCCAGTATTGTTATGTGGTTACCGGGGAATCGAACCCGGGCCCTTGCGCTTGCAAGACAGGCGCC
>PVIR01013826.1:0-17713 GCA_004026965.1 Petromus typicus
TGAGCCACCACGCCCGGCACTGTGGTATGTGGTACTGGTTGCTGCTGGGCATGAGTCTCCACACCCAGTATTGTATATGGTTACCGGAGATCAAACCCAGGCCCTTGGGCTTGCAAGACAGGCACCAGAACCACTGAACCAAATCCCCAGCCCCTACATATCTACTTTAACAAAAGGTATAATGAATATAATTTATGTGTAAATAATGTATACATGTTAATGTACTAAAATATTGACCCAAAATACTTTTTTTGCATTAACATGTGTTCATACTATAATTACCCCATAATAAATTGGTAAAGAAGCTAAACTCATCATAATATATAATCAACAGCCAACAACAGCCTTTCTCACTGGGCACATTCTCCCTCGAAACCTTCCACAGCCTGTATCTCTGCCTTTCCTTCAGAAGCCTAAGGCCCATTCTTTTATTAAGTTTTGTATAAAATTCAGCCATCTTGTTCCTCTTTGAGTTGATAGTCCTCTACCTATCAGATATATAAAATTTGTATATTTAAAAAAAGGAAAAAAACAAGAGCCACAATGGCAGAATACTGTGATTCCCTCAAGCCTGCATCCATAAAGCCCAGCAGCTTTCCTTGAGTTGTAGGAATGGCGCCAGGAGTTGCACAGTGGCTAGACCATCTGGCAGAATGTTGTCTGACATCCTCAGCAAACTCCAGGAGCCTGATAATTTTAGTTTAAGAACATGGAGTTTTAGTAGTTATTAATAATTTAAGAAATGTACTGGCAAATTGTCCCTTACTTTCTTCATAAAAATGAAGAAATGATTGGCTTTTCTAGACTTAAGGCCCACCCAGAAGATCCTGCAGTCCCGGCAGGATGGAACCAGAGGACGGACGGAAGGCTGGAGGAGAGAGGAGATATTCCTCACACCCCACTTCTTGGCTCCATGTCCTTCCTCCAAGCTGTTACAGTAAAAGTACTTATGGTCTTTGATATTTCTTCTCAGTTTTATTTCAAGTGTGAATTTGCTGATTACATACCTATGGAAATGTCTTCCATTTTTATTGATTTTTACATAATACCAATATAAAAACAGAATACTTGCTATGCAAACGCAGTTTCAGGACAGCCACACTGCTCCCCCCACGCACATCCTGAATGCAAAGCACAGAGCCGACCTAGAGCCTCACAGCTGGGTCAGTTTCATACCCTGAGCATCCTTTCTCCTAGCTGAGGACTGAGTCCCAGCAAGGAGGGGAGCAAGGCCACAAGGAGCCCTTGGAAATGCAGGTTGCCGGGAGGAATAGCAGGGCGCAGAGGGGTGGGAGAGTGCTGAGGGGGAGCTGCTGAGCTGGGGAGGGTGCCAGTGGACAAGGCCTTGGCGATGCTAAGCGGTGAGGAGCTCAGACATCACTGTTTCAGTTACAGAAAACTACCAGAAGAGTCACAGCAGGCAGGGCCAGTGGGACAGACAGGTGTCCCACTGGTCCAGGCACAGGGACAATGAAGAATCAGACTAAATATGAGAGTGCAGAGGAAAAAATGGCTTTGAAAGCCAAGGTGGAGTTGAAATATAGAAGCTAACTGGCTGAGGGGGTGGACATGGGGCCACAGGAGGAAGAGGACTGCAGCTGAGGTGTCCTGCCTGTCACAGAGATGGAAGGACAGGACGGAGAAGGCCAGACGCTGGGCTCCCTTCAGTTACCCTCTGCTCTACCCTGCATACTCATTACAGATGGACCCTGCGTTAGGTCCCCATCAAGTGTACCATGGCCATTTCTGGCGCTGACGTCAGCAAGATCAAAGGGAGCATGGCCTCCTGCTCATCGTCAGCGAGGGGCTGGGAGCTGGAAGGGACCGCGCGAATCTGCTAGTGGGCGGCTCAGTCGACCCTAGAGTCACTGCCGCCATAGTCTCTACCAAGTGAACCAATGCCCTGGGGATGGCCGCCTTCCCTGCTTGGGCTGGGGAGTCGGGCGGAGCCTGCCGGTGCCATGGATCCTGTCAGCTCCACCCACAGTAATGGCTGTGGTCTTATTCAGGACGCTGGAGGGGTTGCAGTTGTACAAAATATTGTCAAAAGTCAATCTTCTCTTTTGGAGACAGAGCCTCACTATGTACTTAAGGCTGGTTTTAAACTCTCTGTAGTCCAGGCAGGCCTTGAACTCCAGCCTCAGCCCGCCACTTGCTGGATTACAGGTCTGCATCACCAGACTCACCTTCAGTTTGCTTTTTTGGGGGGAGTACCAGGGATCAAACTCACCATCTTGCACTTGCAAGGCAGGTGTCAGCGCCACTGAGCTAAATCCTCGGCCTTTGCTTTCTTTCTTTTTTTCTTTGAGACAAGGTCTTTCTTTGTAGTTCAGACTGGCCCTGAACTCACTATGTAGCCCAGGCTAGCCTCGAACTCACAGCAATCCTCCTGCCTCTGCCTCTCCAGTGCTGGGATTACAGGCATGAGTCACCACACCCAGCATTGTGGTATGTGGTACTGGGGATCGAACTCAGGACCTTGCACTTGCCAATCAGACGCTGGAACCACTGAGCTAAATCCCAGGCCCTTGCTTTCTTATTTTAATGCCTTTATCTAATAAGGTAGAAATGACATCCAGCAACTCTATGAAGCTGAAAAAGAGGAATTTTTGGAAATCCAGGCACTGGGGGCATGGCGAACAAGCCTCTTCATGTTCGTCTACAGAAGGCTTTGAGAGATTGAGTTACAAACCCTAGCCTTTTCCATCTGCCACTGACTTTTCTTCTGGCCAGTAGCATGCCTATGTATAAATTACCAGAGGGATCACCTACATGGCTGGGAATATCCTGCAGCAGTCAGAAAAGAATAGCAATGCTTGGAAACTGCATGTAAAAATTCTCAAATGTGCTGCTATCATCTGTGCGCAGAGCTTGGAAAAGGGGAAGAGAGACGTGGCTGGACCTTAGCAATGCAGAATATGGGTGAGTCCAGACTACAGCCAGACCTCCTCAATACAGAGAGTGAGCAGTCTCTCCCTGAAGCCCTCAGCTCCCCAGAGGACATGGGGCTACGAAAGCAAGGAGAGCAGCGAGGGCTTGGGTCCTGCTGCTGAGCTCTCTGTGGCTGAGTGTGTGCAGCGAATGGCCCCACCCTGCCAAAACGTGACTTGAATGAAGTGAAAGAACTGATAAAAAACCAACAAGAAGTTGGCTAAACTGATTGGTCCCATCTTTGAGATGAGCCAGCATAATCCCACAAAGAGGAGAAAATTTGAAAATACAGTGCAGGATATGGCAGAGTTGACTCAGAGAAAGGATGGAAAACATCTCACATTTTCTGAGCTCTCTGTTTATGAGGCAGCTGCTCAACTCTCCGAAGGATAAGGCCCCACTGACAAGTGATGAGCTTTTTGCCCTGGCCAGGCAGATTTCTGGAGAAGTCATCTTTTTTATGTATTTACAGAACCAGGTCAAATGTGTGAAAAGGCGGGGAGGTGTAGCTCAGCAGCACCATGCCTGATTGGCAAGTGCAAGATCCTTAGTTCAATCCCCAGTATCCAGGGGGTGGGGAGACATGATGAAAGGCCCGGGATTTAGCTCAGTGGTTTTGGTATCTGCCTGCCAAGCACAAGGTCCGAAGTTCAATCCTCAGTATCCCATATTAAAATACTGAGTGTGGTAGCTCAAGCCTGTAATCCCAGCACTTGGAAGGCAGAGGCAGGAGAATTGCTGTGAGTTCAAGGCTGGCCTGGGCTATATACATAGCGAGCTCAAGGCCAGCCTGAACTACAAAGTGAGACCCTGTCTCAAAAAAAAAATGTAGTGAAAGAGATGACTTAGCCCCAAAGAGAACTACAGCAGAGTCTAGCCTTCAAGACTTCAGGCTTCTGTGCAAACACTCTTCTGCAGGCTATTGGAAAAGGTGCTGCTGGAAAACGTGACGGCAAAGCAGATGTAGTTCCTGGGTGCCCAAGCTGGTTCTGAGGGACTGCAGCAAGGCTGTCTACTGGAGCTCCGATGACTAGGAGAATCTCCAAATGCATAATTTACCAGACAACCTCGTCCCTATGGTGGACAGGGGACCAAGTATGCCTAACTCTGCTGAGGCGTTCCCACTCGTCTGAGAGCCTCGGGGCTTTTTTTTTTTTTTTGTACCAGGGATCAAACTCAAACAGGCACAAGCTTGGGATTTTAAAAGACTACCCTTGTTCAGTTTTAACCTTGGAAGACAAAGTCATCCAAACAGATCCTGCAGATTCGAGTTAGCTGTGATTCTCTCACTGTTCTCTGGAAAGAGTATCAGATGCAAGCCTAATGCTCTATTCAGCACAGATTTCACAGCCAAAGCACAGAGTTTCTCAGTAGTCTGTGGAAATCAGGAAGACAAAACAACAGGCACAGTGGAGGAAATCAAGTATTACCATCTGTAACAAATACTGATCCATTCACATTCCTGTCTAAGTTGCTTTATGTGGGAAGGCCCACAAGTTAATACTGTAAGCATTCCTTATTGAAAAATATACAATGTATTCATGTAATTTATAGAATTAAAATCTAGATGTTGAGAACTGTTTGGTCTGATAAGTATGGATACAGTTTATTTTACTCAAAACTTTGTTGTCTACTTCAAATGTATTTAATGTAAATATTATTATATCAGAGTTTAGAATCTTTGCAGTCAAAAAAGAAAATTTAATTGACATGTTATTGGTAAGATTATAATGATTGGAAAGAAAACAAATACTCCAAAAATTTAAGCTAAGGAAAATATTGTGTATTTAATATTTGATAAAACTGACTTAAATAGGAAATCTGTAGCATTAGTTCAGTAACATCATTTTCATTGTTTTAGTCACTGTACATTTATACAATACGTACTGAAGAAATGCTAAGTGAGTAGAACAGAAAATAAATCTTACTAATTAGCTCAGATTAGATGATATAGTAGTTCCTTAAAATATAACAAAGAGAGGAGCTACTACTTGAACAGAGAGCTTGAATCGAATGAACAAATGTAGAAGTATTGATTTAAACATTGGTATTTCAGAATGTGCTAAATACATTAAGACATAGTGCGTTAACCTTAAATTTCTTTTTTTTGTTTTGTTTTTGTTTTTTTGTTTTTTGTTTTTTTTTTTTGAGACAGGGTCTCGCTTTGTGGTTCAGGCTGGCCCTGAGCTCAGCCTCAAACTCACATCACAGCAATCCTCCTGCCTCTGCCTCCCAAGTGCTGGGATTACATGCGTGAGCCACCACGCCCGGCACTGTGGTATGTGCTACTGGTTGCTGCTGGGCGTGAGTCTCCACACCCAGTATGGTATGTGGTTACCAGGGAATCAAACCCGGGCCCTGTGCTTGCAAGACAATCACCGAAACCACTGAGTTAACTCCCCGGCCCCAAGTTAACCTTAAATTTCACAAAGACAGTGACAACAAAGCTAGAAGAAAGTCTATGTTTTATAGACACAAATTCTTCTCCTTGTACAGGAGTCTAAGAAACACAGTGGCTCTCATGAAAGTGTCTTTCCACTGGGGCCTCACAAGTGTGCACAGTGCTTGTGTCCACAACTGCAGACGTGGTGCTATGGAAGTTTAGTTAACAGCTGTAACTCAGTTTATTTTACAACTTCATTTTTTATACCTTCCAAGTTTTTTTTTTTTTTTTTTAGGTTTTTTGAGACAGGGTCTCGCTTTGTGGTTCAGGCTGGCCCTGAGCTCAGCCTCAAACTCACATCACAGCAATCATCCTGCCTCTGCCTCCCAAGTGCTGGGATTACAGGCGTGAGCCACCACACCCGGCACTGTGGTATGTGGTACTGGTTGCTGCTGGGCATGAGTCTCCACGCCCAGTATGGTATGTGGTTACCGGGGATCGAACCCGGGTCCTTGCGCTTGCAAGACAGGCGCCGGAACCACTGAGCTAACTCCCCGGCCCACCTTCCAAGTTTTTTAATGCAGGGTTTTGGTAAAATTTATTCAACTGGAAAGTATGTTTTAAAATTCTCTATTCAATTAATGGACTATACATATGTATACATATAAATATATAGAGGTATACATAAATGTAATGATGTACTGGCATAATTACAAGAATTAAACATTCAAGTCCATAACAGTACAAAAGAATACAAATCCAATATCTGTCAATATATGCCCTTTTCTGCTAGATTAAGAAAAGATATCTGACTGTTTATCTGTTTCCTATAGATTTATCTAACCTAATTATTGCAAAGAAGAGTGTAGTGGCATAAATATGTGTCTGTTTTTAGTTTTGGTTTATATTATAACTGTGCAATAAATATTAATCTGTTATACTAAAATTTGTCAGCTAAATGTTTTCACTGTCACAAATATAATTGCTTTTTCACTTTGATACATAGAAGAGCTTTATAGCCTAAACACTGGTAAACAACTTTTATACTGCTAAAAGGCTTTTTTCCCTCCCTGAATGTTTTAACTGTACAACAGTATTTTGCCCACTGAAGAAGCTTCTAAGGGACCTTGTAACTTTGCTGCTAGCTTGAGGATGGTCACTGTGGTTGCATCATTCACAGTGTATAAAGTGCAGCATGAATACAACTTAAATAGAACATTCAGTTTTTAATATCAGCCATAGAACTGGTTAGTATCTCCCTAGTTGTGTGAAACATTTTCTGTATTCTAATCTATTTTGGAAATTTTTGTGGTCTTTTTTTTTTAAAGTCTTCTAATTCAACTTTGAGCTTTTAATAAGCAAGTTTTTAAAGATGTAATAAATTTCCAACTAATATTTATTCATTTTCCATAGACCCATAAACTGCATCCTTAAATCATAAATTTCCTTAAGAATCATAATTTTCTGATCTTTCAAGCTTCATGACAAGGAAGTACAAGAAAAATTTCAGTAGAATAATTTTTATTTTAACACTAATGTTAAAATAAGCTAGTTTTTAAAATACTAATGTATTAAACTAGCTATACATTAAAGTAAATTTATATATAACATATATATAGTTTTTATAAATATTACATACAAACTATATAAACTATATCTACATATATATAGAAAAAGAAAAATAATCTGATGACACTAATGAGGCTTCTAGTATCTGTAGTCTCCCAGAGATCTAGGTGGAAACTCAGCTCTAAACCCTCCCTGGGATGTCTGTGTTTTCCTGTCGAGGCCACCTCTTTCCCCTGGTCAGCACCCACTCGCAACCTCGTGGGCAAGACTCTGTACTTCATTCATCTAGTGTTCAAGTGGCCCCTTCCTGGTCCCTCTCACCACCAAATCAGACCTGCTCATGAAACCACTGGCAGATGCAGAAACTTCACTAAGGCCTGGGCAGGGGGCCACGAGAGCATGAATAGAGCAGCACGCAAACAACTGCACGCTGGATACAATACAACCCTGTTCTGAAAACATTTTGCTAGCCCATCTCTGAGTACTTTCTCTGTTCTGCTGCTTCTCTTATCTGTGCAGGGCTAGTTCCCCTTTTTCACTTTCTCCCATCCTTCTCATTTCCTTTTCCCCAAGATCTCCAAATTCTTCCTCTCTGTGACCCATAGGAATTCAACATTCCTCAGTGCCTAACAGCAAACTTTACTCCTGTCCCAGCCAGCTCAGTAGAGGTGCTGTAGTATTCTCCTGACACAGCTTCCCTTTTCAGAAAGCTCCTGTAATTGTTACTAGAAGTCTTTGGTCTGCTCTTAATGGTGCCCCACGCCTGGCGATCTCAGTGCTCCAGTGCATGCATCAAGCCTTGGAAGCATTTAGAAGCTGCAGGTGAGATCCTAAAGATCTTATTCCAGGTATAGTGCCCAGTAAACTGAAGACAAGGATCTGTTCCTTTGCAAGATTATTTAATACTTATATGAATTTATCACAACTTTTCATTATAAACTGTATTTTATACCCAGCATCTTAGTTGGAAAAAAGACAATTGCTGAGAAATCTCACAGTGTCAGAAATTCCTGATAAACAATAACATAGTTCTAACACTGGCTCCCTACAAATGCTTTTTGGAGAAGTGAGAGTTGAGACTGAGATGACAATTGCTCTCCTAGTCCATCCTCCACATGATGTCATAACCACTCTCTCTGAAACTATGCAGGATTGCAAAAGTCTCAGTGATGTTCCTTAAAAATGTCTTAGGCAATAAGAGGATTGGGAAAAAACCATGGGGAAGCCAGCAACCCAACAACCCCAACATTTGCCTGGTCTCTGCCTCTCCATCAGCTTCCTGGCCCCAGTGGCCGATGGCAGATGCAAGGCAGAGGGCTCAGTTGAGGGCATGTCCTGGTGAAGTGGCTTCAGAATTATACAGTATGGCACAGGAAAACCAGACCCTGGCTTCAAATTGTTGACTGTTACTGAATCCAAGCCAAGCCAACACAGGGGACAAGAGTTGGTGGGAAGGAAATCAGTTGTATTCAAAGACCAGAGTCCTGGAAGATGAGGATGAACAGGGATACATTATCCTCATAGCTCCATCTTAGGGAACTCCAGTACACAAAAGGGGTTTTACAGAGAGGGAAAGGAAGTGCATGGGGGAGTGGTTTAGAGAAGTATTCATCATCTAGGGTGTGTGTCTCCTTTTTTATTTTCTCTTCTTCTTTGACTAGAACACTACAATGGACCTTGACCTTCAGGGATTAGTTCCTGGGGTTATTTGTAGACATATGTTTTCTGAAAGTTAAACCCCACAGTAATGTACATGCTTGTGTTAGTTGGTACACAGAACTAAAGAATAAGGAAGGGTGTTGCACATTCTGATGCAATCCAAAAGTCGCCAGCTGTTCAAAGTTCTACAAATCTAAAGAAAGTTTAGCAGTAAACATCTTAATCATTAGGTACAACTACTCTTTAGAATTTAGAATGCCAGGCAGAAAAGAAAAGAAATAACCTTGCCAAGGACAACTCACAAGCCAGGCATGGTGGAGGCTCAGGGCTATAATCTTGGTATTCTGGGAAGCTGAAGCAGGAGTACTGAGAGTTTGAACCAAGCCTGAACAACTTAACAAGACTCCGTCTCAAAATTAAAAATTGTTTAAAAGGGCTTAGGATGTAGTTCAGTGTGAAGACTTTGGGTTCAATCCCCAGTACTGCCAAAAGAATGACACACTATATGACCCACTGGAGTCGTAACACACTGTATGGCTGGTGAAATTTCTTTGCGTAGCTGAGAAGCACTCATCAGGAGAGCCAGGTGAGGAAGAAGGAAGTGCCACTAGGGTATGGCACAGTGTAGAAGTAGCAGCAGCCCTCTCTCTTTCTCTTACATTCTATCCAAGCTATACACTCTAAGAGTGAATAGTGCTCACAACCACGGTGGGCCTTCCCATTATCCATACCAAGAACTATACCACTCAGTGGACTAATTTAGGAATCACACACATTTATCTCTAGCAACACATACCCCTGATCCAGCCACCTCTGAAAAGCTCCACCTATGACCACATGAGAGTATGAGGGGACACAGAAACAAGCCGTAACAATTTCCTTCCATTGTGATGTGTGAATGCCCCAGGATTGCATCTCTCCCTCTGGTCTTCTCAGTAAATGAGATTCAGAGACTTTGCCAAGGGCAGAATGACTAAGGAGAGAAGGGGAGAAGACAAGAGCTCTGGGATGCTAAGCAGATGACAAGGGGACACCAAGCAGGGAAGATATATGGCCGGACAGCAGGAGCTTCTTCCAACTTCTAATCCCATAAGAAGTGTATTTCTATATTCCTATTGTATTCAGCTGTAACTATCCTCTACGTACATCAAACAATTCTAAGATACCCTGCTCCTGTCAGTACCCTAGAGAAGGAAAAGTGGAGAGTCAGTGAATCAGTTTCTCTTCCTTGCTATCTGCATTCAGACAAGGGAGTTTAAACGAAGAGAAACTGGGAAGAGAGGGAAGCACAGAATCTGGCCCAGAGAGATGTGACTGGTTCATTGATGGTGGCTTTCCAGGCACTGTGACAAGCAGACAGGGAAAGTATTTGGGTTCAAGGAATCTTTTTTGGTGCCTTCATTTCACACAGCTCCTGCTGCTGCCACCCCCCATTGTGCCAGGGAATAAGCTTCCAGCCAGGAGCTCTGCAACTGGATGCAATTGTCCTCACTGAGGCTGAAAACAACCTACTGATGTTCAATTCCCATATTAGACTTACAAATCAGAATGGGAAATGGAGAAACAGAGTGAGGACATAAGGTCCTGTTTTAAAACATATTTTAAAACATTTCCCAGGTAATTCAGATGTAACTTTTGAAAAGCTCAGGTTTAGTGGTCTAAAGTTAAGATCCTAGATTCAGACAGACTTGGTTTTGGTTTCTGATTTTTTTACTTCCTATCTCTGCAACTTTGGGCAAATGATTAAGTTCTTCTAAAGCCTCTGTGCTCTCTATAAAACAGAATAATAACAAAACAATCTTAAGAACTGCTAAGAGGATTACATGAGCTGGGGCATGTACAGTCATTAAAACTCATAGTAAGTCATTTGGGGCATACTAGTTTTCGAAAGTGCATTTTCACTGGGCATAACAGGTTCTCATCGGGCATAACAAGAAGTCATACCAAAAGACTAAAGTCTTGCCAATTAAGGAAATCTTTGAATCACAGTTCTGCTTTCAGTTCTGTTATGAAAATAAAGAACTTATCAACTTCATGTTAGGAGGCAGACTGGACTGAGCTGGATTCCAGTAAGTCAATTACTTATGCTACTTTTACACAATTTTCTAAGTTCTCCAAGTACTATTTCCTTATCTGTCAAATGGACATACAATCACCCCTCAATATTTATAACTTCCACATTGAAGCAGATCCAGAGATCCAACCCATGTGAGTTCAAAACTATTTGAAAAAAGTAATGGGTCTCTACTGAATAGGTACAGACTTTTTTCTTGTCATATTCCCTAATGAATACAGCATAACAACTACCTACATAACATTTACCTTATGCTGGGTATTATAAGTAATCAAGAAATTATTTAAAGTATATGGATAGATGTCTGTAGGTTATATGCAAATACCACATTTCATATAAGGGATTGGAGCACCCACAGGTTTCAGTATATGAGAGAGGGACAAAAACTACTCCAACTCTGGACACCTTTCCTTAGAAGGCTAGAATGAAATACTAAGCAAACATGTACAACAGTGGTTCTCAAACTTGGCCTCAGGCTGGAATTACCTGGATGACTTTATAAAAACAAAACCCAGAGCAGGGGATTTAGCTCAGTGGTCCTGGTACTGTCTTGCAAGTGCAAGGGCCCAGGTTAGTCCCAGGTTCATTCCCAGAAACCACATACAATACTGGGCATGAAAATTCACACCCGAGCAGCAATCAATACCACATACCACAGTACCGGGTGTGGTGGCGCACACCTGTAATCCCAGCACTCGGGAGGCAGAGGCAGGAGGATTGCTGTGATGTGAGTTGGAGGCTGAGCTCAGGGCCAGCCTGAACTACAAAGAGAGACCCTGTCTTAAAAAAACCCCACAATGGCCAGGCCCTACCTCAGATTAATTATATCAGAATCTTTGATGTTGTGTATGTACAAGGAATTCTCAAAGCTCCCTACAATAATTCTAACATGCAAGCATGGGAAACACCTCCCACCTTTTGGCAGTACTGGAGATTGAACTCAGGGTGTTCACACTGAGTGATATCCCCCAACACCACCACCTTTAAAAAATTTTTTTAGATTGGAGTATCACTAATATGACCAGGCTAGGCTCAAACTTTAACTCCTTCTGCCTCAGTCTCCCAGAATGCAAGGATTACAGCCATGTACTACCATACCTAGCTAGGAATAGAAATTTCTGACAGTCCTCAAGTTCTTGGCTGCCAAATCGACAGAAAATCAGGTCAGGCCCTGACAGCTTCCCGACCTCCTCCCAGCACCTGGGATTCCTACATCTCTACTGAGACTCAATGCCTCCTCATGCCCTCAGATTCGCATTGATCTATCATTCAGGGACTGGACCAGCTCTGGTTAAACATCAGATTCCAATGACCTGATCTAAATTGGGTCTTGAGCCTCTGCTTCAATTCCCAGGTCCCTGCTTTAACCTCGGATCTAATTCATCCCTTGAGAATTCTGCCTCCTCCACCTCCTAAAACCAAAATAGTTTTCCACCCACTTGGCAGCCACTGTCACCCGTCCATGTCCACCTGTAGCAGGACTCTGCTGCTTCATGGCTGGGTCTGCAATATCTTGGCATCATGTGGTGGACTTCTGGTCCCAGAAGGCAGAATCATCACTGACTTTTCCCCCTTTACTTTTTGAGACATTGATAAGATGGCAAAAAACAAAACATTTAAATGGAATATTTTAACCAGATGGAATATTTTAACCAGTGTTATCATACTGAGGTCTGAGAATAAAGCCATTTGTGTCATGACCTTTCCTCCCCAAGATGTTCCTATCTTAATCTCTGTAACCTGTAACTATGTCAGATTTCATGGTAAAACAGAATTAAATTTGCTAATCAGCCAGATTGGAGATGGGGAAGTCCTTGATTGGGGGGGTGGACCAGGTGCCTCACACAGCAGAAGGAAGGCAGTAGATGAGCACGGAGGGAGACGCCAATGTAAAGAAACAATGAGAGATGCAGCACTGATGGCTTAAAGATGGGGTAAGGGGCTGAGCCTGTAGAACCATAAAAGAAAGGAAATTGATTCTCCTGTGGCCCATTCAGAAGGGACACAGTCTTGCCAAAACTTTGTCCTAGGGAGAGGAGTAAAGGAGGGATGGGGGATTCTCTACTCTCATGAAATCCTGTCCGCTACACTCATTTCCACAGTATCAGAATGAGAGGAAAAGGAAAGACAAGCACTTTTCTGTGGAAAATCTCCCATCTCTGCTGTTGATCTAGTTGGTGGTGGTGGCATGAGGTCTTCTAGCCAGCTTACTGTTGAAGGCATCAGCCCCAGCCCTTGAGAGGTTTCCTGTGGTCCCCTGAGAGATGTGACTACCTCCTTCTGCTGATTCTCAGCATCCTCTCATGAAAGCACATCTTTGCCCCACACTGCAGTAGCTTGCAGCAGTCCCACACCCCACAGTCTTATCTACCCTTTGTGTCCCTAACTTAGAGCTATGGCAATATTAGGGTCCAGCTCCTACACCTTTCCAAGATCTGAGTTCAATCACCACTTCCCATTTCCAGTACTTCCTACTGTCTCTCCTCAGAGCTCTTCTTCCCCCTCTGGAAGCGGCTTAACCCTTATTTAGTATGGTGGCTTACAGGAGACCTAACTGGGAATGGAATGTGTTTCTCTTGGGCTCCCTCTCTCAATTTCACTCTCCCGAAAGGACACGCTCTCCTCAGTTCTGTGGAAACAGTCTTTCTCAGCAGTCCGTGGAGAAGGAGGTGACCCAAAGGCAGTTTCTCTGGTCTTAGAATGTGGGGAACTTGGGACACATGTGTGTAAGCATGTGTGCGTGTGCATATGAATGTGTGTATTATGAGGGATTGAATCCAGGGCCTGCACACTAAGCTATGTATTTACATATCTTGGCTTTAATCCTTCCAAACCCTTGTAAAGTTATAGACAATGTCATTTCCACTTTACAGATGGGGACATTAAGGCTCAGAGAAAGTTTAGTGACTTGCCTGAGGCCTCTAGCTGCTAATCCATAGTGTTTGACTATGAACCAGAGCCTGGGTGGTTCTTAAACAGATACCCATATCTTTACACAACATGGTGTACAAAAAGGCCCTACCACCACTCCAGATGCCTCTCATTCATAAATTATTTTCCTGTTTCCATTCTTTAGGATTCCACTGAAATGAGTTGGTGGAGGAATTATTTCTGGATCATCTTAGCTGTGGCCATCATTGCTGTCTCTGTGGTCCTAGGCTTCCTCTGGTACTGTGTCTATAGGTGGCATTTTAAACCAGGTAATGGCCATCTCACCTGGGCAGGTAGAGGTGGGGTGGGTGACTGTCAATGCATTAGAGCCTCTTTAAGGCAAGATTAGCTCTGGACCTATAGGAACTGAACTTTGGATTGAGCATCATGCATTCCGGGTTTGAATCCCACCCCTGCCACTAACTTATATCCCAGGGCCTCAGTTCCCCTACATGTTTAATAAAGGGAGGTTTACTAATCTCCAAGAACATTTCTAGCCCAGAGAGTTAAATACAATCTGTTTCAAGGCACAAGATGCTCTCTTTCTTATGTGGCCAATGATAACAACATCTTGTCACTGGGGCTTAAGAGAGAATACACATTCACAGAATTATTTTACTCTTTAACGCAATTTTTTGAGGAGTGAAATATGGACTCAATCCATGACTAACATGTTTGGTCACCATTATTGCCTTCTTCATGAACAGTCTCCCCCATTTCTGGTCTTAACCCACCCTCACTAAAGGTGTGTGGTATCCTCAGACATAAATAAGTGACTGCCTAGAAACTGACACCAACTTTAGGCTATTTACAAGTACATTTTCCACTCTGCTGTTCCTCTCCAAAAACATGAAATCCTGACTCAGTAGTGTGTTGTCTTGAGATCTTCTCCCTTTAAATAATGACCTAAACCAAGAGGGGACTGGGGATGGAAAGCAGACTGAGACGCAGCCATCCTCCAGGTGGAGCTGAGAGAGGGGAGGCATCCCTCAGTGATCAGGGCACTGCCCTCCCAGGCATCTGGACATGGCCTTAGCGTCCGGCTCGACCAGGTACAAAAAGGGCCATGGCTGCAGGAGAAGTGAAATCTTTTCATTATTCTTCTCAATATTTTTTAGAAATAAGAAAAGTAAAGTTCAGATGGAGACAGAACCTTAACAGAGTTGCCATTAGAGGTGGTAGCAGAGTTAGGCCCAGAACTCAAGTGTGCTGGGCTCCCAATTCAATGCTCTTTCCCACTTACATAATAATGTGGCTAATTTTTTAAATACAGAAAGTATATTTTTGGCCCCTACAGCCCTCTATCCACTTGCTTTCTTTGTTTAGGGTTTTTTGTTGTTGTTGTTGTTTTTTATTTTTTTATTTTTTTTGCAGTACCAGGGATCGAACTAATGACCTTGTCCTTGCAAAGCAGGTAACAGTGCCACTGAGCTACATCCCCAGCCCTCTATTTGCTTTAAAATTTTTATTCTGAGATATAGACACCAGTATGACCCTAAACAAAAATCTTATTTATTCCCTTATCATGTCACCCATAAAATGAGCAGATTATAATTAATAATAATAATTATGTTCAATTCATCACAATTTACAAACTGCTTTTCCAAATCTTTGTCTTATTTTCTCCCAACTACTTTTACTTATTCACACAACCTATATTTTTCAGCGCTAACCAAGTGCCACACACAGTACTAGGCAATGAAGAAGCATAGCCCATGTGCTGCTGCTCTCAATGAGTCAGTGCCCACACCCTGTGGTCAGAGAGCCCGGGTTCAGATGTCAGCCCTGTCACCTAAGAGCTCTGTATTCCCAAGTATGTTGCCTTTGGGCATTCTTACTCCAGATGTCCTGGGCCACTGTGTCTCTAAACTCTACAACTATGATTTCTGCTAATTCATCCTAAATAAATAAGATTTTCTCTCCCAGGCAGGAAATGGGAAATTGCCAAGTCCTTCAAGCAAAACCAAAGAGGAGAAGAAATGATGTATGAGTAAGTGGGGAAATTTCTCTACTATTTAATTTTAAGAACCAGCTATGTGTTTCCACCCTGCCCCTCCACTATGTCCCTGTGTGACTGACAGGTCTGCACTTCCCATGGAACTGGGAAATGTACCTGCCAATCCTGCCAACCTTAAGGACAGAGGCCTTAGGGTGCTGTGGGTACAGGGCACCATCTGAACCTCTCTTCTCATCACGGCCTCTTGTCACTTCTAACAGAAGTCACAGGTGAAGCTCTGTTTTCTGGGCCCAGCATAAATTTATATTTCTTTTAAGTTTTTTACACATATAGTCCTCTGAAAGCTATTGTGCTGCATAAAAATACCAGCATTTGTCTTACTTGTTTGTGACAGGTTTAGGGCTTTATGATTTCTACCTGTGTTGAGGATCACCTAGGTCAATCTTAGGCTTAATGACTCACTAGAAAAACTCAGGAGATCCACATGTTATTACATTCATGGTTACAACTTAATACAACCAAAGGATATAGACTGAAATCAGTAAAGGAAAAATCACAGAGGATGGAGTCTAGGTGAAACCTGGTACAAGCCTCTAGGTGTCCTCTCTCATGGTCCCACGGATACCATTAATTCAGCAGCAGTGTATGACGACACATGTGAAGGACTGGTTTTGCTGATCAACGAAGCTCACCTGAACCTGGAGTCCAGGGTTCCCTGGGGTCTCCTCATGTGGGTCCTACATGTCTACATAACTGACCTTCAGCTACTCAGTCTCCAACCCCTTCACGGGGCAAATTGATACAGCATGACCCAAAGTCCCAGATGAACAAAAGAAGGCATTCATCATAAATCACACCACAAGCACTAACTACAGTGTGGCTCAAGGCCGCAGGTGGTATTCTCACCAGGCAGGATATTCCAAAAACTTAGAGAGCAAAGCAAACTCCTATCTCCCAGGAGCCAGTCAAGAACCAGTCTTTTCTTTAGGATATATGCTCTATCTTAAAAAGAAAAAAATCTGTCCTTTCCTAAAATGGCATTTGTTGAGATTTAAGGTACCTAGCAAATAAGGCGCCTTTTCTACCCATTTTGATGTACTTGAGGAATTGGACATGTAGCTAGGAAAACAAAATGTCACCTTTACTAAGAACAAACCTGAGGCTGCAGTTAATGCTTCTTACTAAAATATAATATGAATGCAAGCTCTGTTTGCACGAAGCAACACGAAGTACACGAAGCAACTACACAACTCAGTGAATTTCCATGAACAGAGTAGGCCCAAGTATCAAACAAGGGTCATGATACAGGGTATTACCAACAACTTTCAGCATGACATCCCAAAGTACCCACCATCTAGAACGGTATCAGCCAGAATTTTTCTTGGTTTTGTGTTTTATATGAAGGTATCATCACATAGTATGAACTGTTTGGTGCTGGGTGTCTATTACTTTTGTGAGATTCATTTTGTGTACTTGTACATTGTTCATTGAAGGTATCATCACATAGTATGAACTGTTTGGCGCTGGGTGTCTATTACTTTTGTGAGATTCATTTTGTGTACTTGTACATTGTTCATTGAAGGTATCATCACATAGTATGAACTGTTTGGTGCTGGATGTCTATTACTTTTGTGAGATTCATTTTGTGTACTTGTACATTGTTCATTCTCACTGCTATAGCATATTCCACTGTGAGAGTCGGTCATGTTTAATTTATCAGCTGTACTGCTGGTGGGCATTCAGGTAGTATGATGGTTACTTGTATGAGTCTCTTTCTCTAGAAAACCCAAGCTAACATTAAGTCATGGCCAGTTTGGGGCTAGTATTAGTTAGCTTCTGTTACTGTAACCAATACTTGTGAATCAACTTATAAAAATGAAGGAATTATTTTGGCTCATAGCTTTGGAAGTTCTGGTCCTTGACAGGTTGGCCTAGTTGCTTTGGGCCTGTAGTCAGGCAGTGCATCATGGTGGAGAGTGTACTGCAGAGCGAAAGTGCTCGCCTCCTGGCCAAGAGAAACTGAAAGAGCAGGAGAGCAAGGCCCAGGATTCCCTTTGAGGACGTTTCCCAGTGACCTGAAGACTTTTCACCTGGTTCCATCTCCTAATGTTTCTAACAGAACCCAAGCTGGGGACTAGGCTTTTAATACATAGCCCATTAGGAGACAGCCAACAACCATAATAGCACGGCTGTTAAGAACAATGCTGCT
>PVIR01013826.1:17813-41717 GCA_004026965.1 Petromus typicus
AAAAAAAAAAAGAACAATGCTGCTATGGACATTTAGTACATGTCTTTTAGCGAACATACAGAAACATTTCAATAAGGTATAGGTCCTTGAGGGGACTGCTGTCTGGAGTGTGTTTATGTTCCCCTTCAGGACTACATCCAAGACTTCTATCTTGGAACCTGAAAAATATACCTGGTGCACAGCTCTCTCTCTCCTAATCCAGCTCACAGAGGGTGTGCTCCATGCTCTAAATTAGAATGCTTCAACTCCCTGCCCTCAGTTTCAGCCATTCTCTGAGCAAGAGGAAATGGTTCCTTTGGGGTGACAGTTACAAATGTGATGCAGGATCTAGACAGGAAAAGAAATGCTTCCAACTGGTACAAACTAAGATTAGAATGTTCAACCCATTCACTCTCCTTGATGTTTTCTTGTAAATCTGCTGAGAGCAGCCTAGTCCAAAACTGACTCTCTCTTTCTCTTTCTCCAGGAATGTCCTTAATCAGTCACTGGATCCATTACCCCCTCTGCCACCCAGGGGCTCACTGTCTCAAGGCAATTCCTGTAAGCACATTTTGCTGATAATAGTTTCACGTAAGACAGGACAACAAATTTATCTAGGTGCCTTGGCCAGCTCAGGATACAATAGCACAAATACCATAAGCTGGGTGTCTTAATAAAAAAGCTATTTTCTCACAGTTCTGGGGAGTCTGAGATCAGGGTGCTAGCCAGTCTGGTTTGTGGCGAGAGCTCTCTTCCTGGCTGGCTTCCTTCTTGTAACGTCCTCTCATGGTCTTTCCTCAGCACATTTGAGCAGGGGAAGAAAGCAAGCAAGCCAGTTTTCTGGTGTCTCTTCTTAATAAGACACTGTCCTCAGTTACCCTGGTATATGGGATAGAGGACGTATCAGATATTAAACTGATAAGAATAGATACTACACTTGATCTTACCCAAAAGGCCAAGAAGCAATTCTCTTGTATATTGGGATGCTAACCTGGCCAAACCAGAGTTAAGATTTCAACATGTGAATTTTTTCTTAATGTCTTTATCTGGTTTTAAACATTTTTAGTTTTATTAGTACTTGTTTGCAGTACATAATAACTGCACTCTTCATGGTACATATATATAACATATCATAATTATTTTTAAGGCCTCTTTATACCCTGTCCCCCTTTCTTCATCTCTTGGTTCCCTGGCTATTTGCAAATATATGAATTTTGGAGTAACATAAACATTTAACCTATCACATTAAGATTCACAGGCAGAGTATTTTGCTTAAAAGAGGCCAATGAGAAGGACTTAATGGCTCACACTTGTAATCCCAGCATTCTGGAAGGCTGAGGCAGCAGGATTACAAGTTGGAGTCCAGCCTGGGCAACTTAGTGACCTAGAGAGACTGTCTCAAAATAGGAAAAAATTTAAAGGTCTGGGAAAGTCGCTTTGTGGAAAAATCCTGGGTTCTATCTCCAGTACTCAAAAAAAAAAAAAAAAAAAACAGAGGACAGAATAAATACCACATGCTCCTGATTTCCTGATGTGAATATGGGGCTCCATGTTCAAATCCCAGCTTGGAACAAAAGTAAAATGGAACTTGGATTTTCTCTTCCTGTCAGGAGGACCTCCTTGGCTTCCTGGACTGGAATGTTCTTCCTCAAGCTCTCTGCATAGTTGGCTTTGCCTTGTCCTTTGTCACCACCCTGGAAAGGCCCACCTTTACCACTCCTATATAAAATAGTTTTGCTACTTTCCTTTATGAAGCTTATAGCAGTGATCTAAGATTATCTTATTTATTTACTATTAATTGAGGAAAACAGGGGCTGTCCTTGTCTTTCACCCACTGTTCACCCACCACAGTGCCTGGAGCTCAGTACATACTTAATAAAAATGTCTTACTTGAAAAGACAACACTTATTGTATATACAGTGTATGTCAAGCCACTCAGATGGGCATTATCTATTTAATTCTCATAACAAATCTATGAGGCCTATACATCATTATTCACCTTTGACAGATGAGGACACAGGAGGACAGAAAAGTGAAGTCACTTACACATGGTCACAAAACCACTGGCTACTAATGTCTAAATGTGAAGTCAGAGCCGTCAAACTACTGGAAATGAAATGGCGGTGGTCTTTCAGTTGTCTTGGAAAAAAAGATGACATTGTTGTAGAGGTGATTCCAACCTCCATCATGGATGAATCTGAGCTACTGTATCTGTCTGTTTTCTATTATTCTAACAAAATTTCTGAGGCTGGTTGACTTATAGAAAGAAAGAGGTTTATTTAGCTCACAATTTCCAAAGCTGAGAGTCCAACAGCATGATACTGAAAAGCATGAAGGCCTTTGGCTACATCACATTATGCAGATGGCACCATGGAAAGGGCCCACATTACACAGAGATCACAATATAACACATGGATCTAAGAGTGAGGGGAGGGCCAGCACTAGGCCCCAACTCTTAAAGGTCCCACCAACTGTTAACACAGTCACACTGAGGACTGAGCCTCCAACACCTTTGGAGGACACACTCAAATAATATTGCAACCATAGCAATATCTTTACTTTTGCTATGGACCCATTCTGTACAAATTATACCTTTTGAAAACACCACTTTGTCTTTTCATCTTGGCAGAAAGATTTCCACATGAGCAATTATGGATAGTCCTGGGAAATAATATAAATCATTAGGAGGGATATACAACAAGGAAATATGGTTAGTATCACTTCATTGTGAGAAGCAGAATCTGTAGACACAACAGTACTCATCGGGCTCTGGTCCTCTTCTGTTCCAGGCATTTGCTTCAGTGGTTCCTATGCAGTGTAGGCTGAGGCAAACATGTGGGAATCAAGATACCTGACCAATGTTTATGACTCACTCCCTTGGGTGATCCTGAGGCCTGTGGCCTGTCTGTGTTTGAGTTTCCTCTATAAAATGGGGATCTGGCCCACCAGGAAGTAAAACAGTCATGAAAATCCATAAAAATTGTGCCAAATCACGTGGTCAAAAATATACTCACCCAAGCTTTGCAAGTAAAGACTTCTTTGTGTCTTCTAGCCCCACAGGAAGTCCCACCTACCTACTCTTTGGTGAATAAAGCTACAGACAAGAAAACTATTTCCACCTTGAGATATACTGAGTCAGAAAATGACTACGATGATGTTGAAATCCCCGGAAATACTCAAAACCATAATTCCAAAACAAGTACTTCTTTCTGGCATGCTGAAGAGAGTTCACACTTGTATTAGAAGTGTCAAGAACAGCTAACCTTCAGTGTCAACTCCTGAAAGAACTCTAAGGAAGATCAGCTCCCAGAGACTGAGCACTAACAAAACTGTGGTTATCTTATGCAGCTTTGTGAGATAAGTACTTCCTGAACCTCAGTGAAGACATCTCTCAGTGATCAGGTGATCGTGGCCAGAGGAAAGACACCAAGGCTCAGCCCCCCCAGGACAAAGGGGTCAGCCCTTGTGTTTCTTTGGTTGGTGAAGTTCCGAAGGGGTAGTCCACTCTGCTCCACACTCACACTTGTGAGAAACGACTCATTTCTCAACACTCCCCTTTGGTTGGTGGGTTGTAGTACTTGATTGTGTAGAGCCTCCCAGCTCCCATCCCCAGCTGTGCCTCTCCAATCTGACTCTTTTATCCCTCCCTCCTCTGTATGGAAAGGCTGAGTGACAGTTACAGGGGAGTACAAGTCACCACTTGTCACCTGGTGAGTCTATGAGGGTGGGAGTGCTTTTTGTTCCTGTTAACCCTCTGCAGCTACATACACCCCAAACCCCAGTACCCCTACAATAAACGGACTACAGAGAATCAAGTTCTTACCTAGGTTTTCCCCTGTGTATGCAAGCAGCACTGTCACAATCTAGAAAGGACAAAGTTATCCTTTGGTTTACACCTAGAGGTGTCATCTTGCAAAGGCAAACTAGAGTGTTACAGGAAAGCAGGTTCCCCCAGGGAAAACCAGGGGTCAGTGTCACTTAACAGTTTCATATTTGAGACGGGAGCTTGGGGAACTTAACAACCTCCTGGGCAGTTTTATTAGTGCTCAATCTCTGGGTGCTGATCTTCCTTAGCATTCTTTCCTGTCCCTGTTCTCACAGCTCTAAATACTCCAGGGGGACTCTCACCCAGGCCCGTGGTCTTTCCATTTGGAGACTCCAGCTGAGCCCTCACTCCAGTTCCAGACTAGGTCATTTCCAGGACATCACCATCTTGCCACCTCAGAGGATCCTCAAATTCAACACGTGCCATAAGAAATGGACTATGCACCCCCAACCCAAACCCCTTTATTTCCAGTGTTCCCCACCATCTGTTGACTAAACCTCCCAAGCAGCACCCCATCAGCTCCCATGTCTCCCTCACCACTCTGAGCTCCCATCACCACGGCCAGCCATTACCAGGAGAACCTGAACAGCCTCCTAAATCGACTCCTGCCTACAGCGCCTCACCCTCTGCATCACTGGCCATATGGCAGCCAGTGATTTTCTGAATCGAACTTCACTTTTTATGAAATCTGTCTGCTCTTTGCCTATTAACCTTAGAAAAAGTTCAAACTCCTTAATATGGTTTATAAGATTTGTCAGAATCTGGTCACTGGTTACCATTTGTCAACTCCTTTCTTCACCCCAGTACAACCTTCACTGTGCCTAATTTTTGGCTCTGGCCGTTTGAAAGGACTTCACCACCATCTCTCTCGCCCTGGTGCCTATTCACAACACTGTGCCTGATGCACAGATACTCTCTACTTCTCACCTTCTCTCCTCACCTTAGGCCCTCTCTCCTCTCCAACCCACACTGGGTCAGCTGCCTGCTTAGGTGCTCTCCTGTAATAGAATTAGCATCTGTAACCACTTCTTCATCTCTTTTTCTCTTCCACTTGGTGGAAAGCAACAGACCCAGGAATTGTCACACTTCCTCCGTTCTTTTCTCTGTTCTTAGTGCATTATAGATGCTCAATAAATATACTCAATAACAATTGAACTGGACAAACAAACTCCACTGGACATTCACAAATCTCTGAACATGATCCCTATAAAAAAAAGTTTTTCCCTTTGTATTATAATTGCCTGGTTACTTTTCACCCTCCTTTCCAATCTGGGGGCTCTCTGAGGGGGTACTTGTCTGGCTTATTGCTATATCTCCAGTAACCAGCACAAACTCTGGCACATAGTTGGCAGTCAAACAAATGTTTATTGAATGTTAAATATAATTGAAAATATCAATCAGTTTGACTACCAAGACCATTTGTTACCCTGATAATTCTTTTCCTCTTGGCATTTATAATATGATCAGTACTTTATCCTGGGAACATGGAATGCAGCTGTGCTGTCTGCCAAGTAAACACTACCAGTTTGGATGATAGACTTAAACATATAGAGACATCACAGGACTTTTTTGTGTTTCTTATCTATAGGTGACTCTTAACTAGCTCTGTATACATTGATTTTTGAAAAGCTAAAAATAACCAGGAGAGATGGCCCACAGCTATAATCCTAGCACTCTGCAGGCTGAGGCAAGAGGATCACCAAAAGTTTGAGGCTAGCCTAGGCTACATAGTGAGACCCTTTCTCAAGGGGAAAAAAAAAAAAAGCTAAAAATAAGACCATTTCTTTCCTAAATTATATTGAGCCTGAAAATATCAGCGATAGTAGGCTGGGGATGTAGCTCATTAGCAACATGTCTGCCCGGCAAGCACAAGTTCTGAGTTTAATTCCCAGTACAAAAAAAAAAAAAAAACCACATGATATTGATAACCTGGAGAAACTGAAAATAATTACTTAATAATAATAATAATAATAACAACTCCTATTTTGCCATTTTAACAGTTTTGAAAACTGATGCTACCAATCAGAGAACTCTAGGGCATTGGGGTGTGTGTGTGTGTGTGTGTGTGTGTGTGTGTGTGTGTTGTGTAAAACTGGGAATCAAATCCAGAGCTTTACTCATGCTATGTAAGCACTCTACCATGGAGTTACAGTCCGAACCCTTTTGTTTTAATACAGGGTCTTGCTAAGTTGCCAGGCTGGCCCCAAACTTGCAGTTCTCCTGCTGCATCTTTTACAGGTTGGAATCTTAGGTCTGCAGATCTTGCAGCCTGGAACTGCTCAGTGCTGGCCATGCTATATAGAATCTTAGGGGTGGTCCTGTCCCAATGGTAGTGTTGGCATTGCCCTTGGGAGGACTGTCAGTGTGGCTCCTATACTGAGGTATTTGTCTGCCTGAACCTAGAGTCTGCCTGAGGCACTATGTTCTTCCAAACTCTTCCAGCTGCTGCTCATCAACCAGTTCCAAAGCCATTTCCACATTTTCAGGCACTGGTTAACAAGAATACCCTCACTTCTTGGTACTAATTTCTGCCTTAGCCCATTTGGGCTGCTGTAACAAACTACACTAGACTGGGTATATTATTCAGCTGTCACTGTAACAAAAGGCCAGAGGTCATCAATTTATGAAGAGAAAAGGATTATTTGGGTTGATGGTTTGGATGTTTCTATCTATATGATCAGGTTGGTCCTGTTGCTTTGGACCTGTGAGGATACAATACATCATATCAGGAGGGTATGGAGTGGCCAAACCACTGACTTCATGGCCAGGAAATAAAGGAATAGTAGAAGGAGCCAGAGTTCCACCAGTCCCTAATTAACTGAAAGACCTAAGGACCCCCCCCATCAATTTCCAACTCTTAAAGGCTCTTCCACCTCCTAATAGCAACACCTTGGAGACTAAGCCTTTAACACACAGATCCTTGGGGAGTGGTCAAGATCCAGACTATGGCAATGGTTAACTTATAAATGACAGAAATGTATTGGTCACAATCCTGGAGGCTGGGGAATCCAAGGTCCAAGGTGCCAGTAGATTCAGTGTCTAGTAAAGGCTTTCTATCTGCTTCAAAGTTGGCACCTCCTTGCTGCATCTTCACATGGTGGAAGGGGAAGGCAACTTTCTGGAGCATCTTTGAAAGGGCATTAACTTGATTCATGAGGTAATAGCCTTCAAGATTTTCTCTCAAAAGCTCCACCTCCTTAGTATCACTGCCTAGGAAGAAAGCCTTCAACACATGAATTCTGGGAATATAAACATTCAAATAATAGCACACAGCAATAGGGGAAACAGGAAAATGAAAACATTTTCCACTTTTCTGGACAGAAGGAGGTATTGTCATCAAAGAAGAAGGAAATAAGAGCTACTGAGGAGGCGATCTGCTACTGTACTGGGTTGGTTCACTTTCACGAATATATTTTTCATAATTTTCTCAATAGTTTCAGTTTCAGAAGTGTTAGAAGTTCATACTGCTATCACAACTAGATCGTATCATTCACCATTCTCCTACAGAATTATGACTTTTAAAAAAAGCAGATAAAGGAGCATAAGTCAGCTGAATATACAAAGAGTAATAACAGTAACAATAACAGGAGCCAATACTGGCTGATACTTCCTTTCCGTACAAGGATTCACTGTACAAACTAATCATAACATTGAACAGGCAGGGTCGGTGGGATGAAGATCCCTATGCTCCCTCCTCTCTGCAGTCCCTCTCCTCTGCTGTTCTTTTGAACTCACTCTAACGAAGTACTCTTTCCTGCTGTCTTAGATAAACCCTCAGGCAGGTGTTACTGGCTTCCATGGTGACTCTCAGACAATAAGAACTTTTCCAGGGCTGGGAATTTAGTTCAGTGGTTCCGGCACTTGTCCCAAAAGCGCAAGGGCCTGGGTTCGATCCCCTAGTAACCACATACAACAGTGCCGGGCGTGGAGACTCCCGCCCAGCAGCAATCAGTACCACATACCACAGTGCCGGGCGTGGCGGCTCACGCCTGTAATGCCAGCATTTGGGAGGCAGAGGCAGGAGGACTGCTGTGATGTGAGTTTGAGGCTGAGCTCAGGGCCAGAATGACCCTGTCTCAAAAAAATAAAAATCATAATAATTAATAATAATAATAATACAGTTTTTCAGAAAGATCTAGTTGAAGTTCTAATCTCAAAATATAATGTTAATTATAATTATTTAATAATATTGACCATTCATCGTGAGAGTTTCAAGTACTATAACATTTTTAACACTAAAGGAAATACTCTGAAACTGAAAAGAAATTCAGGAAAACACACAGACATAGTTACCAGGTTAGAAGATACTTTCATGTCATAGAATAGTAGTTCTCAAAGAAATGTAATAGGTAGAAGATGTCAAGAGGCAATTGGAAATGTCTGGAAATTTCTGAATTTGATAACTGGGTGACACTACAAATATCTACTGAGTGAAGACCACAATATTGCTAAGCATATTATAACATAGAGCATACTCCCCACAACAGCTACTCAACTTAAAATATCAGAGATGCTGATCTGAGAAACCCTGGCACTAATAGCAAACTTAGAAATTAAGCTTGAGGTCCAGGGATTTAGCTCAGTGGTTCCAGCGCCTGTTTTGTAAGCGCAAGGGCCTGGGTTTGATCCCCTGGTAACCACATACAATACTGGGTGTGGAGACTCACACCCAGCAGCAATCAGTCTCTTATACCACATTGCCAGGCGTGGTGGCTCACACCTGTAATCCCAGCACTCTGGAGGCAGAGGCAGGAGGATTGCTGTGATGTGAGTTGGAGGCTGAGCTCAGGGCCAGCCTGAACCACAAAGCGAAACCCTGTCTCAAAAAAAACCCAAGAAATTAAGCTTGGAGGGCCAGAGATTTAGCTTAGTGGCTCTGGCATCTGCCTACCAAGCACAAAGTCTTGAGTTCGATTCCTAGCAGGAGGACTGCTGTGAGTTCGGGGCCAGTTTGAACTACAAAGTGGGACCCTGTCTCAAAAAAAAAAAAAAGAAAGAAAGAAATTAAGCCTGGAAAGACAGAACTCTTAAAAATTGAAAGTTAAATATAATACCAAAAAAAGCTATTTAAACACCTACAGATACATTAATTTGCTGTTTCAACAAGAATATATTTTTAATTACATATTTTCATAAAACAACTTGATAGTGATGGTAGAAAGTTTGGATCAACAGGACCATAAGCACTAGAGACTTGGAGAAATCCTAAAATCCAAGAGGGTAAAGTTATCCCAGCTTGGCAGTAAAGATCAATTTCACAAATTTCTTGAAAGTCACAGTATAATCACAGAAAATCTGATAATTCTGAAGCAGCATTAATTATGGCCTTGTCAGTGGAATAAACTCGAGGCTGACTGTGGCATCCATCAAAACATGCAGCTATTTTGTCCAATTAAAAGGAAGCAGACTGGCGCACCAATCACTGAAGTCATCACTGACTTCAGCTTATCTAAACACTAGTTGCAGAAAACTCAGACATAACTGTGCAAGAATTAAGGTTTTTTTCCTACTTTTGATTTCTGTTTTCAGTGGCAAAATCCAGCCTTGTCTCAGATTTTCAATTTCATTCACTCACTCAAAAATACATATTCTCTCTGACAGAGAACACTGAAATTTTAGATGCCCAGATATTTCTGGGACTCAGATAGACTCTCCAGGGAGGTCCAACCCATCTGGATCTTTTTCTGCCAAGTGGAGTTTTTCATTTCTAGGTAAATTTTACTTCAAAAGGAAAAATTAGAAACAAATCTGAAATCTGGTTAATGACACAAATACTAGGATATTTAGGAGGAAATATTCTAACATCTGCTATTTACTCTGAAATACATCCAGAGATAAAAATGGCTGTAGAACCTGCATTTTTAGGTCTAAGATTAAAAACGAGCCTCCCTAATATTACCCTAAATGCAGGCAGCTCTTGGAGGACCAGGTCCTTCCACTTATTTCCTGGGAAGAGAAAACAGAGGAGCAGTTGCACATGGATCAGTGGAAGGGGAAAGGGCCTGTTTTCCCTTTTGAGGCAAACTAACTTGGTCCATATCACGGCAAATATCTTAAATGCAATTCAATAAAGTTAGTTCCCTTCTTCTCATGTGGAAATTAACATTCTTCTTTCTTCCTCTTTAGAAATCAAAGGAAAGGGACTAAGACCTCTTTTGTCTAAGGGATTATCTTTCCTAACCTTTTTCTGTGGCTCTCTCTCCAGAGCTTCCAATGGATAGTGGTCAGAGCAGTGTCCTAGGGTCATCCCAGCTCGGCCTCCATGGGGGATAACTGTTTTTCACTGCCCTAGTATGTTCCAAAACTCCAGATTCTCCTGTTGGATCTACCTTCTGTTATTTCAATCTGTGAAATTTGTGTAGTGTCTCATTTCCAAATCAGAGATAGAGTAGATGGCCAGACTGGCCTATCAGACACTCTAATTCCCTTGGCCACACTAATTGGTCAATGCAGGCTTTGAGAACACATCAGGCATTCTTTTCCATTGGATTTGGAGTAGAGCAGATATAAATTCTCAAGTTAAAACCTATCATAGGAAACACTGAGCGAAGAAGAGAGTCCAGATCCTAGTGGCATTATTGGAGCTCTAAGCAGCCCTTCTTGATATAGGCATATAACTTCTGGATGTTTTTGCTACATGACCTATTTTCTTGCATGCTCTGAGTTCTGCCCCTAAATCTTGTCTCTACCATTACTACCTACTCATGATTTTGCCATCTTTCATATGAATGAATGCAAAAGACTCTACTGATCTCTTCTCTAATCCACCTTTCACTTGCTGTCAGAGAAAACTTTCTAAAACATAAACTTGACAGATAAAGGACTGCTTAAAATCCTGCAGTGGACCCTAGTACCTACCAGAATAAAATACGGACTCCTTAGGACATCATGCAAGCCCTGCTAACCTGGACCCACAAGCCTGGTTTTAAAACCTTTTTCCCATTGAGATTGTAACAAAAAAGTAAGGAAACAAATTTTATATATATGGGGGGGTGGTAGGGTGGGTGGGGCTATGGGAAAAAATGAGAATTAAGTTGTGTCTTATACTGGTACAAATCCCCATTATGGAGTGCAATCATGATGTGTATATTTAATGTACCAATAAAGATAAAAAAAAAAAAAAAAAAAAACCTTTTTCCCTTCACCACACCTGACCATGAGAAACCACCTATAGCTTCCCCAAGGCATCAAATCAGTGCTCAGGCCTTGTATATTCTCTTACTTCTAAGATATTCTTAGAATATCTTTTCTCTCCTCCTTCACCAATAAATTGCAACTCTCTCCCTAGCACCAGCAGGACCATCATTTTCCTGAGAGATTTTTCCTTGCTGGCTCAGATACATCCCTTCCTCAGCATTTCCCTTGTAGATATAATGCATAATTATCTGCATCTTGCAGCTACACACCCTGTTCCTATGAGATCCTGGGCTTCCTGAGTTAGGATTATGAATTAGTCGTGGGGTACCTCTGCATTTAGCCACATAGCTTTTGTTTGATATCTCAGTATCATTATTAATAGCACTCCTTTCACCTCAAAAGTGTTCTACTTTGAGTGATATCATCTGTTAACCCTATTTACCCAATATTAGGTGTGTGCAGAATAAATGTTTAAAAAATAGTAATCCTCCCTCAGCCTCTCTCCTTCAGACTATCTGTTTGAATGGGTCACAGTCGAACAGGTGAACTAAAGATATTGTATAAAATCACCTTCATATCGATGTGCATAAGGTTTAAATTAAAGACAAATGAAGTTCATGTTTAGATGTAGTTCCTATTACCAAGATATTTTAGTATGTGTATGTAAATATTCTGAAAAAAAAATCCCAAAATCAAAATACCTCTAGTCCCAAGTATTCAGGTAAGGGAAACTCAACATGTAGTTGAATGTGAAAGTTTCTAAGTTCTTGATTCATTGAAACAATTCAAATAAAGTCAGTAATCCAAAGAGCACTGGCCAGCAGTTCTTATGTTTCCTTCATAGGACCTTCCTACAGAATTCCAAATTCAAACATATTTGAACCTGGCTATTATTAGCCCAAATGAATGTATATTGTGATCCTGTCTACTACTCAGGTCAACATTCCCTTGTTTAGCAACTGCGACTGGAAATCTCCTCAGAATAGATGAAAAACAACTTCTACTTGTACTTGTGATATACTTTATGTTGTATCAATAGTGCTATGACTGCTGTAGACATGTCTTCTGGAATAGGATGTGCTTCATTTATAATCTAGTCCATTTACTTTTCCTGGGTGGTCCTATGCGTGTTCTGCCTTGGCTAAGGGACAGATTAAAATTTTGCTTAAATTCACACTTGGTTGCCAAAAGCCTCTAACACAAATAGATTAAAAAAAAAAAAGTCACTGTGGTCACATTTCATTTTACTAGAGTACAATGAACAAATCAGATATTCAAAACCACTGTAAGAAACAGCATGTTGAGCCGGGGAATTAGCTCAGTGGTTCCAGTGTCTGCCTGACAAGTGCAAGATTCAAAGTTTGACCTTTGGTACCACATATCACAAAGCTGGGTGTGATGATTATAGGATGTGATGGTTCACGCCAAAATCCCAGCACTTAGGAGGCAGAGGCAGGAGGGTTGCCAAGAGTTTGAGGCTTGCTGGGGCTACATAGTGAGTTCAGGGCCAGCCTGAACTACAAAGCAAGACCCTGTCTCAAAATAAATAAATAAATAAAAGAAGAAAGAAACAGCCTGTTAATATTGCTACTTTTTTTTTTTTTGAGACAAGATCTCACAACTCACAGCACAGCAATCCTCCTGCCTCTGCCTCCTGAGTGCTGGGATTACAGGCGTGAGCCACCACACCCGGCGCTGTGGTATGTGGGCCTGGTTGCTGCTGGGCGTGAGTCTCCACGCCCAGTATTGTATGTGGTTACCGGGGATCGAACCCGGGTCCTTGCACTTGCAAGACAGGCACCGGAACCACTGAACTAACTCCCCGGCTCAATATTGCTACTCTTGGGGCTGGGGATTTAGTTCAATGGTTCTGGCATCTGCCTTGCAAACATAAGGTCCCAGGTTCGATTCCCAGTAACCACATACAACAATGCCAGGTGTGGTGACTCACACCTACCAGCCATCAGTACCACATACCACAATACCCAGCATCCAGTATAGTGGCTCATGTCTATGATCCCAGCACTCGGGAGGCAAAGTCAGGAGGATTGTTGTGAATTTGAGACTCACCTGGGCTACATAGTGAGCTCAGGGCCAGCCTGAACTACAAAGAGAGACCTTGTCTCAAAAAAAAAAAAAATATTGCTACTCCTGGGAAATTGCTACAATTTCCCAACTTGAAACTATACTACAAAGCCACTGTGATTAAAACTGTATAGTACTGGCAAAGTAACAAACCTAAGGATCAGTGGAACAGATTAGAAGATCCAGAAACAACTCCAGATATACTAAGTCACCTCATCTTTGACAAAGGAGCCAAAAAACCTCAGTGGAGGAAAAATAGCCTCTTTAACAAATGATGCTAGAAAAATTGGGCTTTAATCTGTGAAAGACTAAAGCTAGACCTATCTCTTTCACTGTGTACCAAGATAAAATCAAAGTGGATTAAAGACCTAAATGTTAAAACAGAAACACTAAATCTGCTCTAAAAGAGGTTAGGTAAAACTTTTGAAGACATTGACTTAGAGAAAGATTTCATGAACAAAACCTCTGTAGCACAGTAACGGGCAGAAGAAATCAACAAATGGGATCTCATCCTATTAAAAAGCTTCTGCACAGCAAAGGAAACCACCAAGAGAATGAAAAGGCAACTAACAGTATGGGAAAGAACTTTACCAGCTGTTTCTCAGATAAAGGGTTACTATTTAAAATATACAGAGAGCTTAAAAAAATCAGCCCCCCTCCAAATTTAAAGACCCAATTCAAAAATGTGCATCTGAAATAAACAGACACTTTTCAGAGGAAGAAGTAAAAGCAACTGAGAAGCATATGAAGAAATGTTCCACATCACTGGTCATTCAAGAGATGCAGATGAAAAACAACTCTGAGATTCCTTCTCACTCCACAAAGAACGGCTGCTATCTCAAAATTAGCCAGCAACAAATGCTGGCAAGGCCATAGAAAAAAAGGAACTCTTCTCCACTGTTGGCAGGAATGTAGACTTGTGCAATCACTGTGGAGATCAGTGTGGAGATCCCTCAAAAAACTAGAATTCAAGATCCTATTTGACCCTGCTATTCCCATGCTAGGGATGTACATGAAAGAATTAAAAGATTCACATCATAGTAACATATGTGCACCCATGTTTACAGCAGGTCAGTTTGTGATAGCTAAATCTTGGAAACAACCCAAAAGTCCATCAACTAAAGACTGGATCAAGAAGATGTTGTTCTTCTATAAAATGGAGTATTACTCTGCCATAAAAACTGATGTTTGAGGCAGGAGGACTGCTGTGAGTTTGAAGCTGAGTCCAGGACCAGCTTGAACTACAAAGTGAGACCCTGTCTCAAAAAAAAAGATAAGTTTGAGTCATTTATACTCAAATGGATGTACCTTGAGGACATACTCATAAATGAAATAAATACTTCACAAATGTGTAAATATCATATCTTTTCTCTCATATGAGAAAGCGAAGATGTAAAGGAGTTCTAGAATAACAGTAAAAATTGTGAAATAGAAAATATTCAAAAGGAAATGAGGTGTAGGGGTAAGTAATGAGGGGAAAAATAATGTGATCTTAATAAAAAAGAAAACAAAGCTTATGCATATGGGGGCAAGGGATTGTAGGGTGGTAGGGGAATGAGAAAAAATGAGACTTAAATCATGTCATATACTGGTACAAATTCTCAATGCTGAATGTGTTCATGATGTGTATATATAATGCATCTATAAAGATTCGAATTAAAAATATATTGCTACTCCTTGGCCTTTCAACTGCAAAATTCACTCTTTCATACTTATCACATCTTTCAGTGCCAAAATTTAACACCATTAAAGTTTTAGATCAGCTATATTTAAAACAAATAAGTAGTCTATAACTTAAAAAGCCCTAAATTGCTTCTAATATATTCTCAATAAGAAATAGCCTATCTACAAACTAACAGCTTTTAAATTTTTTAACATTAGATCCCTCAGTATATATATTTTTTTACAAATCAGGTGTTAGTAGAGCACATTTTTTAAAAAATTACAGGAGGTATTTTTTAAAAAAATAATGAAATTCCCCTGATGTGTTTTTAAAAAGAGCTTATTTGCATAACTAGTACACTTCTACCTCCCGTGAGGCACCAAACAAAAATAAATTTTCCGATACATTTCATTTTGATACTCTACACAGCTATTCTTGGTGAGCCGGTCATGGTGGTGCACACCTGTAACCCTAGCATTCAAGAGACATAGGCAGGAGGATTGTCATGAGTTCAAGGCCAGCCTGAACTACACAGTGAAACCCTATATCAAAACAAATAAATAAATAAATAAATAAATAATCAAACAAACAAACAAAAAGCTAGTCTCAGTGAGCAAAACCTTCTGAGTACATAAAAAATAAATACTGGGTGGGGTGTAGTTCAATGGTAAAGTGAGTGTTTAGCATGCACAAGGCCCTGGATTCAATCCTTAGCACTATAAATTTTAAAAACTCACTTTCCATTTCTACTGATTAAGGAAGATATTCAATCAATTTCAATAGACCAAATCACTGTTTTATTACTAGCCTGGTTTAATAATAGTTTTATAATCGTTTACAATTTGAGATTTGAAGAAAAAACACTAAGCTATTAAAAAATTTACACAGGTTAGCATTAGACACTTTGGAGAACAATTTAGCAACATTTAGTAAATCTGAAACTGTGGCTGTCCTAAGAGCCAACAACTCCACTTTGAGATATGTACCCTAGAAGAGTGGGTCTCAAATCATTTGGTACCAGATCTCCACTATACTCTTAAAAATCACTGAAAAGAGCCTCTTGTGGTTCATTAACATGGTAACTGGGCTTTCACGTCATTCTATGAAATGTGCCTTGCTCAAATCTTGTTATGCTGCCAGCTCGTTACCTGACTGATAGGAGAAAAAAAAGACTGAGGACATCAAAGGAATGTTGTTTAAGCAGAAGATATTTACTGATAACTATCTTATTAAACATTACAACTAAGAATTTAAAAACATTTAATTCAGGGCTGGGGATTTAGCTCAGTGGTTCTGGTACCTGTCTTTTTTTCTTTTTTCTTTTTTTTTTTTTTTTGAGACAGGGTCTTGCTTTGTGGTTCAGGCTGGCCCCGAGCTCAGTCTCAAACTCACATCACAGCAATCCTCCTGCCTCTACCTCCCAAGTCCTGGGATTACAGGTGTGAGCCACCACGCCCACCACTGTGGTGTGTGGTACTGATTGCTGCTGAGTGTGAGTCTCCATGCCCAGTATTGTATGTGGTTACCAGCGAATCAAACCCAGGCCCTTGTGCTTGCAAGACAGGCACCAGCACCACTGAGCTAAATTCCTGGCCCTCCGGTGCCTGTCTTGCAAGTGCAAGGGCCTGGGTTCAATTCTCCTGATAACCACATACAATATGGGTGTGGAGACTCACCCCAGCAGCAATCAGTACCACATACCACAATTTTGGGCGTGGTGGCTCACGCCTGTAATCCCAGCACTCAGGAGGCAGAGGCAGGAAGATTGCTGTGATGTGAGTTGGAGGCTGAGCTCAGGGCCAGCCTGAACTACAAAGCAAGACCCTGTCTCAAAAAAAAAAAAAAAAAATTTGTTTAAAATAACAATAAACTCATTACATGTTAATATAAGTACTTTTTATTAGAATTACTGCATTTTCCTAAGCAAAAATTAGAGTGAATGCCACTGTGTATGTTAAATGTTTCCAGATTTCTTTCATGTGTGACTTAATGTAAACATTTGAATTCTTACACCTGTTTCTACAGTCAATCTGTTAAAATATCACTTATCACGTAATGGAGAGCATCATTATGTGTTTATGAGACAGTGAGCATAACAAAGGGCAACTAACAAACATTTTATATTATTATGACAATATCTTCAGTCTCATGGCTGAGACTACATTTTGAGAAACACTGCTTCGAGAAACTTGAGCATTAGTGTAAGGTGTTCTTTGTGGCATTGTTATAAGGAGAAAATGAAACCAACTCATCTGTCCACAGTAAAGGACTATTATCAGATCCATGGGCTTACAAGGGTGTTGCTTTGCTCGCCACGCAATTTCTAGTAACTTACCACAGGGTGGTACATGGTGAGTGCTCAATAAGTCTGTGGAAGGAGGAAAAAACGAAGACAGGCAGCATGGAACAAAGGGAAGAAGTACACGTATTCTTCTACAACTATTTTAACTCAATAGTTATATCTTCATAGATGTAGATTTTTAGTTCAAAGGGTAGAAAGGGACAAAGGCCATATGATTCGTGCACTAGTAGGAGGTTCATTTTTCTATTACCTAAAAATAAAAGTGGCCCAGTATGGTGGCCACACGGATAGTCCTAGCAGTGGGAGGCCGAGGCAGGAGGACCCTTGTGAGTTCAAACCTAGCCTGAGCTACATAGTGCAACCTGTTTCAAAAAAAAAAAAGAGTATATTTTAATGTTTTAATCTGTAGCTATCATTTAGAACCACAGGTTGCAAACCACTGCCACCTAGTGGTGCACTAAAACCAACACATTTTGACAAAACGATCTTTACTATTAAAAAGAAAAGGAGAGTATGGATGTAGCTCAGTGGTAAATCATTCACCTGACATATGCCAAGCCCTGAATCCCATTCTCAGCACTAAGAAAACTAATAATATAAATAATAGCTAAAATTATTTTAAGCAAAGATAACAAATTTATTGCACTGACAATGAAGGGATTCAAGACTACTTATCAAAAGGAGGCTTCTTTTGTCACCATCAAAATAATCCTGTCCTAAGTATAATTACCGAGGTTAGGAGCTAGCATTTCAAATACTTATTATCTCAGTCTCTATAGTTAACAGTTTAACTAGGCATCTAAGATTCAGGAAATAACTTGGTTTTTGCTCAGTATACACTATATTAGCTCACAGAGTGAGCACTCAGTACATAGTTATAGAAAGAATGAATTACATAATGAATCCATGCTGCTGACAGGGGTAGTATGTTCTTTAAAAATTACTAAAAATCCTATATATTTCTCAACAAAAATGAAGCAAGAGCCTAGATCTAGTTTTTGTTGCTTGTTTTTTTATTTTTAGTTGACTTTTTGGTACATTTTATACATAGGTTATGATTATATTCAACATTGAGAATTTGTGCCTATATATGACATATCTGGATTCCCAATTTTCCCTTTCTTCTCCCCTTCCTACAACCCTCCACCCCCATATACATAAGCATTGTGTCTTTTTTTTAACTATCAAATTTTTTTCTTTCCCTTCTTTACTTTCCTCTATCCACTCTTTCCCTTTTTGCACATTTTCTTACTATATCATACTACCTATCATACATTTTGGCATTCATTTACACTTCTAGTTTTTCATTCTTGTGAAAGATATGGTATTTACACATCTGTGTTGTATTTATTTCATTTGAGTATGTACTCAAATTACATCCATTTGCATATAAATGACTCAAATTTTCATTCTTTATGGCTGAGTAATACCCCATTTTTTAAAAGCATATCTTCTTTACCAAGTCTCCTGTTGATGGACATTTGGGTTGTTTCCAAGATTTAGCTATCACAAACTGAGCTGTTATAAACATGAGTACACATATGTCGTTTGGTATTCTTTTAATTCTTTTGTGTATATATAGAACAGGGAAATAACAGGGCTAATGGGACCTCGTTCCTAGTTTTTTAAGTAATCTCCACACTGATCTCCATAGTGGTGGCACCAGTCTTCATTGCAACCAACAGTGGAGAAGGGTTCCTTTCTCCCCACATCCCTGCCAGCATTTGCTGTTGGTGATTTTGTGATAGCAGCCATTCTTTCTGGAGTGAGGTGGAATCGCAGATATTGTTTTCATCTGCATCGCTTGAATGATCAACAGTGTTGAACATTTCTTCATATGTTTCTTACCTGCCTTCACTTCTTAATCTGAATAATGTCTGTTCATTTCGGATGCCCATTTTTGAATTGGTGGTCTTTAAATTTTTTTCAGTTCTTTATATAATCTAGATAACAGTCCTTTGTTGAAAAAACAGCTGATAAAATTTTTTCCCACATCATAGGTTGTCTTTTCATTCTGTTAGTATTTTGTCTAGCTGTTCAGAAAATTTTAGTAAGATGAGATCCCAGTTGTTAATTCTTTCTGCTAGTTTCCATGTTGCTGAAGTTTTGTTCATAAAGTCTTTCCTTATGCCAATGTCTTCAAGAGTTCTACCTAACCTATCTTCCAGCAGGTCTAGTGTTTCTGTTTTAATATTTAGGTCTCCAAATCACTTCGAGTTTGGTGCATGGAAAAGAGATAGATCTAGCTTTAATCCTTGTCAAGTTGAAACCCAATTTTTCCAGCACCAATTGTTAAAGAGGCTATCTTTTCTCCATTGAAGTTATTTGGCTCCTTTATCAAACATGAGGTGGCTTAGTATATTTGGGACTGTTTCTCTTCTAGTCTTTTTCACTGATCATCAGGTCTGTTTCTTTGCCAGTGCCATGTTGTTATTATCACAGTGGCTTTGAAGTATAGTTTCAAGTTGGGGATTGTGATACCCCCACCATAATATCGTTGCCTAGGATTGCTTTTGCTGTTCTAAGTCTCTTGTGGTTCCAGATGAATTTTTTTATTAATTCCTCCAGCTCTGTGAAATATGCTGTTGTGATTTCAATGAGGACTGCATTGAATCTATACAGTAGTTTTGGCATTATGGCCATTTTGATGATATTTGTTCTTACCAAGGAACCAGGGAAGACTCTCCATTTTCCGATATCCTCTTTGATCTCCCTATTCAGAATGCTGTAGTTTTCAGAGTAGAGATCCTTCACACCCTTTGTTGGATTGATTCCTAGATATTTCATTTTTTGGATGCTATTGTAAAAGGAACTGATTCCCTGATTTCTCTTTCAGTAAGTCTGCTGTTCGTATATACAAAAGCTATTGATTTTTGTATGTTGACCTTGTATCCAGCTATGCTAGTGAATCTGGTGATTAAGTCTAGAAGTCTTTTGGCTGAATTTTTAGGATCTTCTATATAGAGTATCATGTCATCAGCAAAAAAATGACTTTAACTTCTTCCTTACTTATCTTTACTCCTTTTATTTCTTTCCCTTGTCTAATTGCTGTGGCTAATTTTTTCAAAACTGTATTGAATAAGAGTGGTGACAGTGGACATCTTTGTCTTGATCCTGATCTTAGTATGTAAGATTTCAGTTTTTGACTATTTATAAGATGCTGGCTGTTGGTTTCTCATAAATAGCTTTTATCAGTTTGAGATAAAGACCATCTATTCCAATTTTCTGTAGGGTTTTAGTCATGAGTTGGTGTGGGATTCCATCTAATGCTCTCTGCATTTACTGGGATTACCATATAGTTTTTGTCCTTGAGTCTGTTAATGTAGTGTATTACATCTATTGATTTATGTATGCTGAACCATCCTTGCATCCCTGGGATGAATCCAACTTGGTCAGGGTATATGATCTTAATGATCCTCTGTATTATCTGCCAGCATCTTATTGAAAATTTTTGCATCAATGGTCATTAGGAAGATTAGCCTGTAGTTTTCATTTTTTGGGTGAGTCTTTCTCTGCTTTTGGAATCAATGTAATGGCTATTTCCAGGAATAAATTTGGGAGTATTGCTTCTCTTTTGATTTTATTAAAGAGTTTGAAGAGTAGTGGCATTAGCTCCTATATCTATATATATCTATATATCTATACATCTATATATCTATATATGTATACATCTATATATCTATATATCTATATCTATATCTATATATATATATATAGATATAGATATATATATTTTTTTTTTTAGACAGGGTCTTGCTTTATAGTTTAGGCTGGCCTTAAAGTCACTTTGTAATCCAGGCTAGCCCTGAACTCAACAGTCCTCCTGCCTCTGCCTCCCCAGTGCTGGGATTACAAGTGTGAGCCACCATGGCCGGCATTGAGATGTGTGGTACTGATTGCTGATAGGTGTGAGTCACCACTGTTGTATGTGGTTACTAAGGATCCAACTCAGGACCTTGCACTTGCTAGGCAGGCCCCAGAACTATTGAGCTAAATCTCCGGCCCAGCTCTTCTCTGAAAGTCCTGTAGAATTCAGCAGTAAGCTATAAGAACTCACTTTTCTTTTTCAATAGGTTTTGAATTACATTTTCAATTCCACATATTGATATTGGGGTGCTTAGCATTATTATATATTCTTTGTTCAACTTTGGAAGTTCATATGTCTCTAGAAATCTATCCATTTCCTCTGTGTTTTCCATCTTATTGTTACAGGTTTTCAAAGTAGGTGTTTATTATCCTCTGAATTTTTGCTGGATCTATGCTGATTTCCCCCTTTACATTCATAATTGTGTGGATTTGAGCCTTTTCATTCCTTTTTTTTCAAAATCAGGTTAGCTAAATGTTTGTCAATTCTATTTATTCTTTTAAAAAACAAACTCTTTGATTCATTGTTTATTTGTATTGTTCTCTCAGTTTCTGTTGCATTAATTTCTGCTCTACTCCATATGATTTCCTCCCTTGTATGAGCTTTGGGTTTATCTTGATCCTCTTTTTTCTAGTAGTTTGAGGTTTAGCATTAAATTGTTTATTTGAGCTCGCTCTGCTTTCCTACTATGGGCATTCACACTCAAGTCAAAGAGAAAGCCCAGAGTGAAGCATTTCAAACCTATAAAAATAAATCAACCTCCAACCTAGATCAATGTATCCCGCAAAACTATCCTTCAAAAATCAATGGGAAATAAGATACTTCCATGACAGAGAACACCTATGGAACTCCATGAGTACAAAATCTGCACTCCAAAAATTCTAAACAGACAGTGAATGTCACAATCCCATGAGACCAAACATAGTAAACTTATTGGGCAAGGCAAGAAACTGAATGGAAAGGAGGAAAAACAAAGAATAAAAGAGCCAAGAACAGGAGAACATCATGACAGAGTTAAATCAGTACATATCATTTATAGCCATTAATGTCAACAGACTTAATGCACCAATTAAAAGATATAGACTGGCAAAATGGATTAAGGAACAAGATCCAACTGTATTATAAAAGAGACACACTTAATTGAGAAAGAAATCCATAGACTGAAAGTACAAGGATGGAAAACAATTCTCCATGTGACAGGAAACTGCAAAAAAGGCAAGAGTGCCTTTTTTTTTAAGGTTTTTTATTTGTTTTGTGTTTTTTAAATTGATTTTATTGGTACATTTTATATACACATTGTGTTCACAACTGAGATTGAGAGTTTGTACCAGACAAAACTTAACTCTCATTTATTCCCATTCTCCTGCCCTTCTTTCTTTTTTGATAGGTTTTTAATTAATTTTCAATTCCACATATTGATATTGGAATGTTTAGCATTTTTATGTCTTCTTTGTTCAACTTTGGAAGTTCATATGTCTCTAGAAATCTATCCATTTCTTCTGTGTTTTCCATCTTATTGGTACCAGTTCTACATAAGCTTTGTTTCCTTTTTTTAATCATTAGACTTTTTCTTTTCCTTCTTTACTCACTCCTATCCCCCCTTTCCCTTTGAATATTTTCTTACTATTTCACAGTACCTATCAGACCTTTTAGGAGTGTCCATCTTATTTGTAGACAAAATAGATTACAAACCAAAAATAATTAAGAGAGATAAAGAAAGACACTACATCCTCATACATGGAACAATCCAAGAGAAAGAGACAACATTCATAAATATTTGCACACCAAAGTGTAGCCCAACTACATAAAATAAATATTAATGGATATGAAAAGTACTAATACAATATTAGTGGGGGACCTCAATACCTCACTGTCACAAATAGACAGATCAACTGGACAAAAAAGTCAATAATGAAATACTTAAACTGAACCAAACTTTTGAATAAATGGACTGGTAGATGTCTATTTAATAGATGTCACCTCACAAAGTCAGGACACACATTCTTCTCAGCTGCTCATGGGTCATTCTTCAAAACAGATCACATGCTAGTTCATACAGCATATTTAAGTAAATGATCAGGAACTGAAGTTATCCCTTGTATACTGTCAGACCATAGTGCCTTGAAATTGGAGATCAGTAGCAAAAGAAATTCCAAGAACCTCATGAACACATGGAAATTGAACAACACTCTCCTGGGCAACCAATGGGTCACAGAAGAAATTAAATAGTTTCTACAATTAAATGATGCCATTACAACATACAGGAATTGATGGGACACAATGAAAGCTGGTTTTTGCTTGTACTTTAAGACGAGATGGCACTATATAGTCTAGGCTGGCCTCGAACTCAAGGTAATCTTCTTACCTCAGCTGCCCAAATGCTGAACTTACAGATGTATGTCATCATGCCCTGCATAGTTAACTTTTAATTAATTCTCAGTGAGTTTTCAGGGGGTTTCTTCTACTTTTTCTTTTCCTCATCTATCTACATTTTCCTCCTACTTCTTCTTCCTTCTATTATGTGATCAATGTCCTATAGTAAACAAAGAGATATATGCTTGTACTTAAGTAATATTGTGCTGACCACAACACCAGTCTCAAATCTGTTATATGATAGAAGAGTTATCCAGACATCAAGTTGGAGGCCTACACCTTAGATTGCTCCCAGAATCCAGAATATTGTCATTTTAAATTAAGTAAAATTACTTTTGCAGTAGTAAGTCAGACAAGAGATAAAATTACAGGGGGTCAGAAAAAGACCAAACAAAGATAAATACATTCCTGTTTACAATATGAATGTTGAGAAAAATAAGAGATTTTATAAGAACAACTGACCAGAACTCAAGAGAGGAGAAAAGAATGAAATGACCTTGAACCCTGGGGAAAAACAGTATACAACTAAAAGTTAAAGTTTGTCTTTCAGATACACAGTCACATATAGCTTTAAAATTCAAAGTCAGGCATTTTTTTCATTGTGCAACAAACTAGGACAACTAAGACAATATAATCTTCAGAGACCAGGATCACATATATGGTTCATCACTGAC